>JADRCH010000116.1:1993704-2008244 GCA_019843965.1 Rhynchomys soricoides | reverse complement strand
TCTTCTTCTTCTTCTTCTTCTTCTTCTTCTTCTTCTTCTTCTTCTTCTTCTCGTTCTTCTCCTTCTTCCTGTTCCTCCTCCTCTTCCTCCTCCTCCTCCTCCTCCTCCTCCTCCTCCTCCTCCTCCTCCTCTTCTTCCTCCTTAATCTGTTTGATGTTATTAATGTGGGTGCTGGACATGGAGAATGAGACTCATGTCTTTAAGTTTGACTTACCAACTGAGCCATCTCCCTTTGCCCCTTAACCTGAGTTGTATCCAGTCCCTGAAAAAGTCTGAGAGAATGTGGAGGGTGGAGCCCACCCTGGAGCCCCTAAAACCAAGCACCATGAGAACAGTTCCAGAAACCTGTGGTGGTTTGGAATCTTCCAGTTAAGTTTCCTCACTGGGATGCATGAATTCAGAGTTAGCATTGCAGGTTGGAAGGATCCTTCAGGACTTCTCAGATGATCCTGGGATGCATTGTGAATTTCCCACAATGCAATGCAGCTTTCCCCCAACCATATCTGACTTCCAAGCATGTGTTTCAAAGGAGGGCCACTTAGAGCTAACCTCTGCTGAAGTGCTCACCTCAGGAACCATCCCAACACTCTTGCTGGACAGACTTAATGACGTCACTCACCGCTAGCTTGTCTCAATGGTGTCTCACATCTGATGGTTGAGAAATGAGAGCCAGGACCTGGCTTTCAGGCTTGGCCACAAAGGCAGGCGATGACTTAGCTGATCTCAAACGTGATTTATCTTTCCCCACACAGACTCTCACCAGGAAGATGAATGCCTGGGGTCCACACAGTAAGACTAGCTGGGGCAAAGAAGAAGTGATGAATTGATTAAGTCGGTTTAGAGGCAGGCCACCAGCAACCACACCTAATTACTCAGTCAGCACTCACGGCCTGACCAGAAATTCCACACCAGTGACTCATAGGTCTTCCTTCCACAGGCTGCCGGACATGTTTCCTCCTTGGACACTTTGGGTGAGCTTGAGAAGCTCTGGCCTCTGCTAGCACCATAGCCCATGGGCATCACCCAGGCAGGATGCCAGCCCTGATGCTAGAGAAGAAGTATCTGGGGACTCGAGACTGTTCTCAGAGAACACAGTGGATAATTTAAAGTTTGGCCTTTGCTTATGTCAAGTATTAAGACTGACTAAAAAGTAAGGGGAAGAAAAGAAATGTTAGACACCAGAGAGAGGGGGGATGAAAAGTGGCCCCTGGCTGCCTGTCCAATTGTGTGAGGTCCAGAGAAGGGGTTGCCTGGCTCAAGGTCCAGGCAAGAGCAGAATTCCCGCTAATCACTCAGGAGAGAGAATGTGGTTCGGAGACCTTCCTAAGGGTCTCAGGGGAAAGCCATCACAAAAAGGAAGCCCAGAGCTACCTTCGATGTTGGCATATCTCAGCTAGGGAAAGACCCAAAGCTAAGTAGCCAAAAGGACCTACAAGCAGGTACTGCTATGGGAACTGGGGCTACAGAGATGAGACGACCCTGCCAGAGATACTGACCACAACAGAGAGGGAGGAGACCCTCACAGGCTGTGACAACAAACCTACTAAGTCTAGTGGTAGTCTAGTGGTAGAGGTATAGTGTCTGAAGTCACTCCATCCACCTAAGGCCCAGCAGGGTAGGATGGGAAAGTGTCTGAGAGCAGCAGGGAAGACAGGCAGTAGGTGGACCTCATCTAGATAGTAGCTCAACAGAAATGAAAAGTAAGGTGCTCCCAGAAACACAAGTATACCCAGATCAAGCAGCCTACTCATGGGTGCAGCCAGCATCCTCAGCAAACGAGTACAACACCTGTAAGCCAGAGTTTGTTTGCCTCAGCACTATGGACATTTGGGACTGGATCATCAACAAACTCAAGCACCACTCTGGGCACTAGAGGATGGCTAGACATATCCCTGACATCTGGGTACTGGATATTAGTTAGCAGCAGCCCCCAATTATGACACCTAAGCTATTGCCAGACCTTGTCAAGGGTTTCCTGGGAGCAAAAACATGCCCTGTTGAGAACCACTGCTCTGACTCATGGCAGGGGGAGATCACACAGGTCTTCAATCTCTGCTAAGCTCATCTGAAGGAACTGCATATGCCAATCAGTGGCAGCAGAGTAAGAAGGACCCTTCCTGCCAGCAGAATACTTCAGTGCAGCAGTAGCTGGGCCCATTGTTGCATGGCTAGGTTCAGAGGCTGTCCTTTTCCTGAGGCCAGTGAAGCATAGGCCATGTATTTCCAAGGAAGTGATGCTTCCTTCTGCCATATGTTTCACATGGTACAGAGAGAAAGGAGGGGCACAGGGCTGAACTGTGACAGGCACTAGCATCATGCTGACCCCTGCAAGGAGGTAGCAGATTAGACCATGTGAGCTTCCCTGGCAGAGCAGGAGCCTGAAGAAACACAAAGCCAGAGTTGTACAGGCCTGCATTGGCTCTCCGCATCAGAGCCAGGACATCTGGTCAAAGCAGGACACCAGAGTCACACAGCACGCACCATCACACCATGTACACAAGACAATACACACAGCACATGTCATCATACAAAATAGGCCACCCAGGAGGCACTATATACATAGTATAGAGACTATACATACACAACCTACCATTCAGCACAGACATGATGTGATAGTGTGTATATGCTTGGCCCAGGGAGTGGCACTATTAGGAGGTGTGGCCCTGTTGGAGTAGGTGTGTCACTGTGGGTGTGGGCTTTAACACCCTCCTCCTAGCTGCCAGGAAGCCAATCTTCTGCTAGCAGCCTTCAGATGAAGATGTAGAACTCTCAGCTCCGCCTGCACCATGCCTGCCTGGATGCTGCCATGCTCCTGACTTGATGATAATGGACTGAACCTCTGAACCTGTAAGCCAGCCCCAATGAAATGCTGTCCTTATAAGAGTTGCCTTGGTCACTGTGTCTGCTCACAGCAGTACAACCCTGACTAAGACACATGCCCACACTGCTCATACATACACAATCCACATGCAACAGTCCACATAAACACCATACATAATACTTATAAGGAACACAGACTACACTGTGCTGGCTCCATGTATACTCACACCCCACATAAACCATACACACAATATACGTAATACAGCCCACACATAATCGTATGCATACACACACACACGCACACACACGCACACATGAGGAGCCACACTATCCCTTCCGAGACCAGCATTAATCCTATCACCATTCTGAGGGAGTTACCAAGGAGTCACTTTCTTATGCTTTTCTCTGCTTCCCCGGTGTTTTAGGCATCATGAACATGGCAGCCCACACTTCAGATGCCAGCGCAAACATGACAGACTCACAAAACAACATACATTGAACACCAACCTCACCAGAGGGGCTTTGTTGAATGAGAAACCATAGCTGTCTTGAAACTCTAAGGGAAATAAAGATACCAGCCGAGGCAAGCCAAATTTGGGTTCCCATGGAATCATGAACCTTGGGCACATCCCTACTTCATAAGGAGCCAGGAGGACAAAGTCCCAGGATGCGCAAGGCTGAAATCATCCACCTGAGAAGACCCAGGCTTCTCTATGTTCTCTTTCATTTTCCCATCCTGGGCTTCCTTTTTCTGTCCAAAGAGATGGAACACTGTGACCTTTGAATTCTGAGTAAGGATAAGCCACCACACAGGGACTGACCGTCTTAGTACTCATTAGTTCTGCTCAGACAGACCCCTTCACTTTCTCCCAAAGAACAGTTAAAAGTGACGGCATCCTGGGAGTTGAGGCTTAAGGTCCAAGCTTTGTCCCTGGGCCTGCCCTGCAGTTCTGGCCATCAGCAGGATCTCTTCTCTGTAAGCCTTCCCTGTTTCTCTGATCTAAAGGGCTATGCCTTCCTCTCAACTAAGACTCCAGGATGCCCCTCGCCTTGATGCGCTCGCCAAGTCTCATTGCCCATCACCATTGCAGGCTGGGAGAATCTCTAAAGGAACCACAGTGGCCAGGCCATTGCTGCTCTTTAAAGGACAAGCTCATTGTGCAGCCAACAGTGGTGTCCATAAAGCCTGTCCAACTAGTGATTGAATGAGCTAATGTATGGATGGATGAATGAATGAAGAGGAACAAGTGCAAAATAAATCGTCGGCAAAGACATTTCTCGGGCTGCACAGCTGGGTGACTGGCGATTTTTCATTTACACTTCACGCGCCACACGAAATTCAAATTCTCATTACTGCTCTGTTCAGAACGCAGCCTGCACTCTCAACAAGAACCCTGAGAAATGTGACGGTGGGGGGAATCTTTAATGCTTTCTTCCTATTGATTACGGCCCCGTGGAAAGGAATGAAAAGATAGCTTCAAACACTCTCGTATGAAAGGCAAAGAGGAAGCAAATTGTACACGGCTTGCTGAAGCCAGGCCTCTTCAGACACGCCACCGCCACCAACAAGACACGTCTGCTGCCCGCCACATGGCGTGTTGCCGTGCCAACATACATTCTGAGTCACCCAAGCAGATTTAATGCCATCGCCCCAATGACTTTCTCTCTGCCTTTTCTTGTGAAAACTGTTCAAGGGAAGACGTTGACCTACCTAGGAAATGGTTTTAATCAGTTTTGTTCCGGAAATAACTATGGAAATGTAGATGCTTCTGGACGTTGTGTGGTGACAAATGGCTGAGAAGTCCCCAGTCCACACCCCTCAGCCTGTAGGGAGAACTGCCCTGAGTGGCAGCCGTTCAGAACCCTACATGAAGTGTCATCAGCATATGAAAGCACACAGACATGAAGCTGGGGAAGGAGGCAAAACTCCAAAGCTGTACCTCACTTTTCACATACCATACAGACAACCATGACCACCTTTATACAGGATCCTGCCCCGGGTCCATGAATCTCAGAGGCTAAGAAGCAGAGCTCTGAGAAATGGAAACCAGGGCAGTGTGGAACACAGGCAAGGACTGTGTGAATGGCATCTTGTAGAGAGCCAGGTGACCAGACACTTGTAGCAGACATCCCGAAAGCTCGAAAGCATGGGTTTCACCAAGGGGCCATACATTTCTATGCTCGTGACAGAATCATGAAGCATCTTGGTATTTGATGACAGGAAGATGAATCACAGGGGCTGGGGGGTGGAGATCAGCAAATTTCTAAGAATCTTAGCATGGCCCTGAGCAGATTTCCAAATACATTCTGCTCTGGTTGGTCGACTGCATTGACTCACAGGTGTGCTGTGTTTCAGGCTCATCAGTAATCCTCTCAGAAAGGGAGGAATAGTAGGAGAAGTATGTGCGCCTCCCCAGACTAATAAGGAGCCAATGGTGTTGATCACCCAGACCTAGTGCTGTCCCGTGGGCCCCTATCCACTGACTATGTCCTTTCCAGGGCTACGTGTTTGTTTATGTTTACGTTTGCTCATTTGTACATAGGAGAGAATCAGAGGCCAATCTGTGACTCTGTTGGCCTCCTTTAGGGGCTTTTCCCAGCCCAGGACTGTGGGTCATGTAAGCCATACCACTAGACAGAAGAACTGGTAAGGTGGAGTAAGCTCAGATCCTGTTAATCTCAGAATTGAGGGTGCTTGCCTCTATCTGCTCTGAAACAGGTAACTATGACACCCCACTGAGGACCATGGCAACCAACTGAGTGGCATAAAAAAGCTGGAGTTCTCCATGCTAATGAACTATCCTAATAGGGCCTGAGTGTTCAGCCAATGAGCTCTCTCCCTGGGCATGCCTTCCCACAAAAGGTGTTTAATCCCTTGTTCACTCTGAGTAATGTATATGCATTCATATCCACCATCATATAAAGCAGTTTGAACAAGCAAAGACCCTCTCTTCATAAAAGATCACCCTGGGGGATGGGGCAGGGGGAGGGAAGGCCTTCATGGCAAGCAGATCTCCTAGACCTCCCTGAGAAGGCCTTCTCCCTTCCAGCCCCTCTGTACTCAGACCCCCTACCTTGGGCTTCTGCTTTTCCCTCCCTGTGTGGCATATGTATGCCCTGATAGGAGGCACAGACCAGAGACCCCTATCCCTAACTCCCAGTGGCACACCAGCAGTGCCCAGGTATACAGGGAACTGGGAACCACAGCAATCATCCCAGACTCTACGGTTTCCCACTCTGGGAAAAGACAGACTGAGAACCCCCATGCATGATACACTCAGTTCTGCCTCTCGTAAGCAGCTTGCTGGTGGTATTCTGGGAACTCCAGTGGTGAGACAGACAGGAAGCCCAGCACGGAACTTGTCAGAGGCCCTGCTAAAGAGATAATTGGCATCGTGGAGTTTCAAGCCCCAGATAAATCCCAGGCCCTCCTCATTACCATTCATTGATGTCTGGGGTCTGGTGCTTCATTGTTATTGGGTAGCACTGTGCACTGTGGGCTGTGGCCTTAGCCTCAACTCACTACATGCTAGTTTTCACACACACACACACACACACACACACACACACACACACGTCTATACATTGCAGCATTGGCAAGTGTGACTTGGGATAGATGCCTCAGGGGAAAGCCACAACTAAGGGAGATGAGGTCCAAAGGCAAATGTTCTTTCACCTCACTCTGGAATGCTTAGGATGAAAGAAAAAAAAAGAATAAATGTCTAGAGTCTGAAGATGGACCAGCTGTTCTTCTGAATATTCGGTGACAAGCCCTTTGCAAGGACCTTGTGGACTGGTCATCACAGTTACCATTTGGGACAGGACATATCATATCCAATGCTACAGAAGAGCAACTGGGGCTCAGCAAAGTTAAAGCCTTTCTCAGTTCCCTGCATGGTAAACAGTGACAGCTCTTTGGGCTACGGGTCTGCTCCCACCACGGTAGGACCAGTGCCTTCTAGAAGATGAACCTCAAATGATCTGGCTCATCCCAAACATGACGTCGGAAACCATGTCTGCTTGTGTGTTGGTACAGGAGCAGTAGCAAGTGCAGCCATGTCCTTCTGCAGGCATGTGTATTCAAGTGTTCAAGGGCATGAGAGTCAGAGTACAGGAAGTAAATGTTCCTTCAAGGGTTGACCCATAGCTGACCCAGCTATCCCAGGCCTCCCCAGCTATCCCAAACACAATAAAACACTGCAAAGTTGAATTGTACAGGTACATCAATACCCCATCAGAACTTGCTCAAACTTGTCTCATACCATGTGTGCATGGTATATCACTGGAATCAAGATGGAGGGGT
The DNA here is from genome assembly GCA_019843965.1 of Rhynchomys soricoides. Lineage (NCBI taxonomy): Eukaryota > Metazoa > Chordata > Mammalia > Rodentia > Muridae > Rhynchomys > Rhynchomys soricoides. The sequence continues at coordinate 2,001,121 of JADRCH010000116.1, read as the reverse complement.
GCTTGAAGGTTTTGCAGGAAGGCACCCCACCAAGGCAGAGCAGAAGAAACTTTGCTTGAAGATCTAGGCAGAGAGGGTTGGAAGAGTTTTGGAGGCATAGGGCTGATCTTTTGAAGTATTCAACCCTTCTGAACCCATCACTTTTGAATGACTAAAATCCACAAAGAAGCAATACAGAGCTCAGAAGTGAGACCCTTGCACCCAACTAGGGACCTTGGAGTCTCATTGCTACTCTCCCTATGGACATTCCCACCCCATCCCATCCCATTCAGGTCCATAGCTCTTTGTATTTCTTCCAAGCTCTAAAGCATCAATCATATTTGACTTAGATGGGTGTCTCTAGGACCCACCAATTACAGAGTGCTCCCAGAGAGAAGCCCAGAAGGCAGAATTTCCTAGTCCTAGTTAATAAACCAGATGCCTTCAGCTGATTCTAAGAGAGGGCCCCAAGAAGCCTCAGGAACAGTGACTCAAACCTGACTCTGACAGCTGACTGTGTTGGGGAGGCTCTCCCCTGGTTGCTGGGATGGGCACTGCATGAGGCTCCTCAGAGGACCACAGGCCATTTAGTAGTAGTTAGGCTTTGTTCTTTGGTGACAAGGGCTCTGTCAGCCATTGTCCTTTATTACCAGAAAGCCCAGGCCACATTCAAAGTATGTAGTTTATGCATCAAGCCAGGTGGATCACATCAAATGACACAATGGTGGGCAGCAGTAACGAGCAATGCCTGGCATACAGGGAACATCTGCCCTACCAGTGCAGGAACAGAGAGTGCAGAGCACGCTCCCACTCTCTGGAAGAAGCACCAAGAAAGCAAAAGCTGCTTTTATTCTGACCGCTGGGACACACCCCACAGGTTCCTCTTAAATTCCAAGTGTCACTGATTGGTAAGGCACCAAGTAGCTTTCGTACTTTGGGTGGCTGGAGGCTGATGTTTCGAAAGATCTACCCTCCACAAAAGAAGCCAAGAGAGTGAATGGGTCTCAAGTGTCATAGTTAGGCCCCTTACCAGCTTGCTATCATGGCTTGTTCACTCTTCTTTTTTATAGCACCCAGGGCTACCATCCCAAGGATGGCACCACCCACAGTTAACTGGGATTTCCATATCAATCACCAACCAAGAAAATGTACCGCAGGCTTGCCCGTAAGGCAGTCTAGTGGGGGCATTTTCTCAGTTGAAGCACCTTCTTCCAAAAATGACTTCTAGCTTGTGTCAAGTTGACATTAAACTAGCCAGCCAGCACACCAACTGACAGAATTCCTGGGCCTCTGGAGTCTAGATTTAAGGAAAATTAGGGTATCTTGGCTTCCATCTTCCTGCCAAGTTCTGCACCATATCTACCCCTACAAATCTTCCTTCTGCTTCCTCGATGCTCACATATGTAGAGTGGGGCAGAATATTCTTTCCATGTTAAGGGATGAGCCATTCCCTTGAGCACATTCTATACCCCTGAGTCTCCATTCTCCCATAGTGCCTCAAGAAAGGTGCTACAGAAGCCAAAGGCCAGACTTGGAGTATAGAGAGCAGGTCTTGGAACCCCAGAGTGACAAAAAAGGGGCTTTGTAGAAACACCGATACCTCAGTCACTTCACCATCCCTGAGATGGAGGTGGTGCCTGTATCCTGGAGACAGCAGACTTGACATGTGTCAAGAACCTTTTGTCAGGGATGTTAGTGTTGGGAAGGTGTGTAATAGAAAATGCCCTTGGTGAAAAGGTACAGGCCAGCAAGCCTTCACGATCTACCCTCTTCTTATCTCAGAGTGTGCAGAGACAGATAGATGACTACCCCGGGCACAGAATGCTAAAAAAGGTAGAAAGGACCAAGAAGCCCCACTGACTTCCCCAGGGTCCCATGGAGCAATGCATTTGCAGCAGGAGCTACTGGGCTACGGCTGACAAAGGAGACCTGCCTGTGGACCAGGCAGAAAGGGTATATCAGGCATCATCATGGACAAATGACCATCTAGGACCCCTACCCACGCCAGCAAGGTACAGCCACCTATGAGTTAAGCAGTGTTCTAGACAAAGGCAGGAGGTCCTCTGTGGCCAACTGAGCCTTCAGATGCTCAAAGTCAGAGGTGAGCTATGTTGAGTACTCCAATGAATGCAGGGCTGAGCTACAGACCTCTCCCCCTCCCACTCCACCTGCCCCTTGAGTTTACTGTTTGGGGAGGGTTTCTGTTCATTCGAACCACTTGAAACCTCAGAGCAGATATGAGGTCCCTGCTCATTGTCAGGGGTCCACATTGGGTTGGAACTTTCCCCGACTTTTCATAGCCATTTTTCTTTATTCCCTCCCCCCTGTCAATAAATTGGCCTATTGTTATACTATTATGTCATGGTGTATATTATTGCTATCTAAACAAAATGTTCTTTGGATCAAGGCCAATTGTTCAAACACCAAAGGATGTAGCAGATATTAATACAAGTTACAGCCCTAGTATAAAATTTTCAGGCTTGATGCCCTTTACAGGATATAGGTTCCCTGCAGCTGACATGGTCCATGTGACCCTGGGGACCTCTAAGGCCACGGGCTGTGAATGGGGGAAAGTCCATGTGCACAGGGGCCTTCCTCCAGAAGGGCAGCTGCAGGCTCTCCAGATCAGCGCTTCTGGCTTTGATCTATCCATGCACGGGCTAGAAGCTCCCACACAGATCATCCTCAGAGCTGGAACAGGTAAAGGCAGCTTTGGGAGCCAGCCTATCTCTGAGCTCCTGCCTAGAACACTTGCCTGGTGTTTCCTTAGCTCCATCAAGAATCAGTGAGGGTAGGAATCCCCCATTTCTAAAGGACAATTTCAAACTCATCCTAGCATAAATTAATGCACAGGCCAGGAACTTATTTACACCCTGCATTCCCTTAGGAGGGATCCAAAGCCATTTTTAAATTCAGAGATTTACTACATAGTCCTGGCTAGCCTGGAACTCACTATGTAGATCAGGTTGGCCCTGGCCTCAACTTCACAGAGATGAACCTGCCTCTCCCTTCAGAATGCTAGGCCTGAAGGTGCTTTGTATTTGGGGACTCACGCAGCTCACTGACACCTAACCTCAAACCCTCAGCAGGATAGCCTGATGGACACATGGTTGGGGAAGATGGCAGGCAGGTGTTTGTTCAGATAAGAACATAAGTTCCTGGGTAGACAGTGGGCAGCACATCTTTTACGGGGACTTTCACTGAACAGCCATTGAACTGCACCTATCCCTGACTTGCTCACTCTCCTCTGAACTCAAATGTTCTTGAAAATGTTCCTTCAGGAACAAAGGACTAGCACCCACCCTGCTCAGATGCTACTGTCACACCGATCCATCCACCCAGGCACCATGCTTGGGTGGGCTCTCTCTCCTTAAATATATTATTCTTCTTGAGTGTGTCAGACATGTATTTCCATTTGTTAGTACCGTGCATGCCATCCAAAGTCTAAGCATGCTTTCAAAATTGAAGCACACATGCAGTTTTAGGAAACAAAAATCTTTATTAAAAAAATAACTTACAAATCGAGAGAATGCTCTGTTTCCTTTGTTCACGGGTTTGCAGCCCGAAATGTAACTCTACAAATATGGTTCATGTCACAAACTGCATTGCTGGGCAGTTTTTGTTCCGTATGCTGTGCCGGCATTAAACACCACACAGATATAAAACTATTGTAAATAAAACCTTTCAGCCAAGACTGGCATAAATTTATATATATATATTTATATATATATAATTTTGAATCAGCTAACAATTAATGTCATCCTTAGTCAAAACTCAAGTCCCACTAATCTGAGGCCTACGTGGTCTGAATACAACAGCCTTACACCTCCCATACAATATTTAAAATATATTTACCTTTCAAATACATTTATAAGGTACATCCATAGTGAGAAAATAAAGTCTTAAAACTTAAATACAAAAGTCGCCAAGTAAAAACTTGAAGGAACACAGAAGATTCTATTGTACACATGTCCAGAAGAGCATGTCCTGATGCTGGCTTTGATACACAGCTCTGGCTGAACAGCACAGCACAGCCCTGCTGGCTGCACGCTGTCAGAAAGTGTCCAGGTGACAGCCATCTTGGCTGGAGAATGAAAGACAGGAAGCATGAACACATGCCTTCTCTCCTTCATACCACTCAAGCAACCAGACCCAAAGCGACGTTGCTTTCTTGAAGAAACTACAGGGCCCAGAGCCCCACTTGCAACATGCATGCGTCCCCATGCCTCTGCAGAGTGATCACTTGGTGTTCTGTTCCAGGGCAGAGTACTCTGTCTCCGACACTCTGGAGGCATCGATGAGCTTGGTGAGGCCTGTTTTGGCTGAATACTTGAAGATGAAGGCCTTCATCAGCTCGTACCTGTAGTTGCGGTTGATGAAGCTGTAGAGCACAGGATTGACACAGCAGTGCACTAGGGACAGGCACTGTGTGACGTGCAGCGCTGTGAAGAGCACATTCTCCAGCTGGCAGGTGAACGGGATATAGTGCAAGATGGAGAAGATGTCCAATAGAACCACAAAATGGTACGGCAGCCAACACACCAGGAAGACCACCACGTAGGAGAAGATGATTTTCCGGCTGCTGTGCTTCTCCTGGTCACCTGATGCTGACATGGCTCTGGCGAGCAAGAAGTAGAAGATAGCAATGATGGTGAAGGGAACAGCAAAACCCAAGATGACAGAGACCAGCTCCATGCCGATCAGCCACTCCTTGATGCTGTGTTCGGGGTAGAAGGACCTACAGTAGGTCTCGTTGTTGGAAGCTGATGTGACCGTCTTCAGGTAGTAGGTATCAGGCAGGGACACAAAGAAGGCCAGAAGCCACACCAAGATGCAAACAACACGGCGTACCATCTTCTTCTTATAGCTGGAGGTGCTGGTGAAGTAGGTGATGGAGAGATAGCGGTCCACACTCATGCATGCGAGGAAAAAGATGCTCCCGAAGAGGTTGATGGAGAAAATGAGGTGTGTGATCTTGCATGTGAGCTCGCCCATGGGCCACTGGTTATGCTGCACAAGACTGACCACCCAGACAGGGATGGTGATGACGACCCACAGGTCTGCAATGGCCAGGTTCAAGATGTAGCAGTGTGTGTCATAGCCTGTGGTCTTGGCCTGGATATTCACCCAGACCACCACAGAGTTGGCAATCATGCCGATCACGAAGATGAAGATGTAGATGAAAGAGAGGGTGTATAACAGCACATTCTTGTTGGGCATGGTGGGACACTGCACGGTGTCCACCACGATGCAGTCGCTGCTGTTACATGGCCAATTGATGTCAGAGTAGTTCCCGGATTCTGCATAGTCAAATAGATGCATATCCATGGTCTTGAGGAGAGTGACCAAGTGACCTACAGCAAAGGCAAACAGAAGAGATCATCATTTCACTAGAAAAAAACCTCAGGTCTCAGTCAAAACACTTTTCTGGAGCACAGAGGACGCTCATGTGTTTTGCTTTTGCTCTGTGATGTCTTCACAAAGAGAGGAGAAAAGAAAACAACCATCTTAGACTGCAAGAAAGAAAATCAAACACAGCCCAGCTATGGCTGCATGGTGCTGGGGAGGGGCTGTGTTTGTTTTCTGTGGCTTTTCCAGGCTGTGTTATCAAGGTATCAGCTTGGCTGTGTCCTAGGTGTGAAATCAACATGATACAGGGTTCAAAGAAATGTCAGAGAGTAGGGCCCTGGCCACAGCAAAGTCGATGGCCTGCCTATACTCAGCCAGAGTCCACAGAGCCATTTTACAGACATTCCTAAGAGAGGCAAGGTTGATTTGCTCCTGGTATGAGAATTATGAATATGCTGCTTTAGTGTCTCAATGGAAGCACTTCAAATCCTCTCCCGGTTTCCATTTAAAATGGGACACTGTTTCTTTAGCCCCCCACCCCTTTTTTTGCAATAGCCATCTGCTGTCCTGGATCCTCTCTGGGTGCTCCACCTCCCTCGAGTACCAGCCTGTATGATGTGCCCTGCCATATGATTGTACCCCAAACTTGCAGACTCCAGACTTGCTGGGAGTTTTTCAACCAAGGGCAACCAGCCAGCTGCCTCAAGCTCTGAGCCTTTGCCTGGGTTCCCATTCCTTGCTTACTCAATTGACTCAAGAGCATTGTGAGCCAAGACTGGAAGTGCATAAACCACCAGACACCTGCTGTATCTCTGGAGAGTTGATGAGCCTTGTTGATTGACGTCCCTGCTGACCTGCCTGACCTGAGCCCAACACTCTTAGCTGTCATCACGTCACACCTAGTGAGAATTTGGCTCCAGGGTTTCCTGGGGTGATTTCTCCACATACACTGTAGGAACTGCCGGGAGCTGTCTTCTATTGCCCATCTGTCCAGAACCAATTGCCCTTGTCATCCTCCCCCCAACCCATGACTAGAATGGAGAGACATCCAGTCCTATGACGGAACCTATCACTGGTGATGACTGAAACAGAGCCAAGCCTGTCTTTCAGGTTCACTTGGGATGGACTCCAGGTTACGCATGAGAACTCCCATGGAACATCAGTTAGTGAGTCAGTGCCTAGGTGGCTAACCCCTAGGTATGAAAACCCACCAAGTCCAGGATTTGCATATTCCTGGGTTGGAATTATGGCTCCTCGGTCATGTCTAAGCTAAGATTTAACCATCTGTGACTGCTGCTCCAGGACAGAGGATACAACCCGGACTCTGGAAAGCAGCAGTTACTCCACAAAACTCCCCTCCAGCACCTTCCAGGATGAGAGAACAGAGGACTGTCCAATGTTTAAAGTGGCCAATGATCCCCTTTAGGAATCAGTAACTAGATCTGCCTCAGTAACTAGAATGCCAGCAATGTGCCCTTAGAAGTATTAAGGACCCAGCAGAAGGGAAGTCAAGAGCCAGTGGAGGACAGCTTGTCAGGGCTTCCTCCTTCATGATGACGGCAGTGGGATCTTGAAAAGAGATGACATCTGATGTCACCCATGATCACCCCAAGTCCCCAACCCACAGCAGGTGACCCACTCCTAAGTCCCAGTTAAAGAAGACTGCCTACAGGCTCTGGGGGGGCTTCCTGGTAACCTAACTAGACTCTGTGTCCTCAGCTGCTGATGAAAGATCTAGCCTTCTGTGACAGTTTCACCCCCCTCCCCATTCAGAGGACCCCCTGATAGAAGAGGATGATGATTCTCAGAGATGCCCTGGCACGTGGACCCAGAGCCCATGCATTTTAGAAGGTGCCAATTCTGTTCTAAGTCCCAGTCCTGAGAACTACAAGAGGACTCCAGCTGTCTGGGCTGCAGAGAATGCCTTCCAAAAGATGGGGCCTCTGTAACTTATTAGACTGGCCTCTAGGAAGAGTGCTAACCCCAAGTCACCTAGAACTGCTACACATATAGACATACATACAATACACACAGAGACACAGACACACACACACAGATACACACACCATACACAGACACACACAGAGAT
>JADRCH010000116.1:1964462-1993694 GCA_019843965.1 Rhynchomys soricoides | reverse complement strand
ACACACACACACACACACACACACACACACTGGCACTGACTCTCACTCTGAACAAGAATTCTGTCCTGCACAATTCCAGGGCAAAGATTCTTTTTTCCTTTTATTCTATTGTATTAAAATAAGACACATAGTGACACACACCTGCCTGGACTACAAGAGACTCAGTTTTGACAGAGCCTCTCAGCCTACTCTGACCGAGAGTCTATAGAGAGCATCAGAGGTTGGATAAAAGACCATCCCAGGCCACACCATATAAAGGAAGGATGATAATGGGGAGCAGCGAATGCTTAGCTGGCAGTGGTGTGAGCCTGTCTTTGACCTACTGGTCCAGACTACAGCTTTAGCAGTCAGTTATGGAGGCTGAAAACCAAAAGAAAGAGCTTGACCTTGGGTCCTGAACATGTCTTCCTATTCTCTCCACACCAAGAGGCAGCCCCTCACTCCCACCTCCCTTGCCTTCAGTGCCCAGGCATGCCTAGTGCTGGCAATGATCCAAGAAGGCCCCATACAGTGCAGGGGACAGAAGAAGATGTCTGCCTTCTGCATCCCTCCTCTGTCCCTGCAGAATCAACTCTCATTCTCATGTGCATCTGGCAATCTCAGCTTCTCTCAGGTTCTAGAGAAGCAGCGGATAGTAGCAGGGGCTTGGGGACCCCTATCCAGCCCTTTGGTCTTTACAGTTGGGAAAAGAACTTTGGTTTCATGACCACTGGGTGTCAGAATCACAATGATATTTCAGGGGCAGGTACAGAACCCCAGCCCCAGTCTCCTGTCTGTCCCTTCTTCTGAGGCTCCTTGGCACTGTGGAAAGTATCAGGCAGGGGTGGAGTTGTTAATGTCCCATTTTGAAGGACAGAGCTGAAGCTGGTGAGTCCTCTTGGTACTGTGACTACCGGTCACCTACAGCGGACAGCGCACAGTTCAGAAGGGGAGGCCCTCATCCTGACCACTGCCCCCTGATGGAATGTCCCCCTTCCTGCTACAGAAGGCTCCTAGAGACCAGGCAGAAGGCAGCGCCAGACCCTTTCTGCTTCAAACAACAGACTAAAGAAAACAAAAGTGAAAATATCAAAGGGCCACCCACAACCTGGCCTTTGTCACTTGGATATCTTTCAAGCATTAGGTGTTAGAAGTAAATAAGAATGATTCCAGAAAAGAGCCAATGACAGGACAATCCATCTTCTTGGGGACAACAGAAGCTGCATGTCACCTGGGTGTGGTCTGCAGTCACAGCACCTACGCAAGACATCAATGTGTGTGCCCTCTTAACACTGGTGATGTCTCCGTTTCTTGCTTATCCCTCAGCAAATGACCTTTGGCCTTTTTGACAGAAACAGAGTCGTGACACAGCAAACTGAGGAACATCCACCCATAGTCCTTGGACTCCAGTCCTGGACAAAGCTCTCAGAGAAAATGAGAGTGAAGGCCAGTGTTGGTGGGGGGAGACTCTACAGACCTCCCATATAGCCCTGCATGGGGACCTGGACTCCCTCCAGCAGACAGAGGGGATTCCCAGGAAGTTCATGAGGAACGAGTTGTATTTCATACAAACCTACTCCTTGAGTCCAAAGTTAATGTCTCTTGGCCATCATGATAGGTCTATTTATGCTGGCAACAAGGAGACCAGAAAGAAGGTTCCCCACCCTTCCCAGTCACCCACAGCTGCAATCGAGCCTGGTTCCCTGTTGTCTTTACGACAGAGATGAAGAGTGATTCATGGGATGCCCTAGGGAGGCCTGGATGAGACCCACTTCAGATGCTTCCCGTGTACCACATCTGGATAAGAACTGCAAGGGGGTAGGGAGGGGCAGAGCCTCAGAATGGTGACTTTATTCTATGGTTTTACAAGTCCACAAACCATTTCCTGAGATACCCACATGCTCTCAAGCATACATCCTAGGTATCTACGAAAGTGACATTTGTTTACCAGCGAAAACTGCTGGCAGCGTAAATATCCAACAATAGCAGACTAGGGAGTGCAGAATACAACCCAGCTGTGACAAGAGAGGGGGTGGGGGTGGAGAGTGTCGGTTAAGAACAAGGGCAGTAAATGAAAGCATGCTGCTAAGCACAAGGCAAAAAGGCAGATGCATGCCTGCAGCTCAATCCCATTGATGTTGGAGAAAAGGCAAAATTATGAGTGTTTTATATGCAAATACATGCATAGAAAGGCACAAAGACCTGCAATGAGGGTAAGACTTTTGGGGCAGGAAGAGTAAATAGAAGACAATCACAGAGGCAGCCTTGTCTAACTCCAGAACCTCCCAAATTATTGGGAAGCGAACATCAAAATTATGTAAATTTTAACAGGGAAGGGAATGAGCCACTGAACATCAAAGGTTTCTGCTCTGCTTTTCTGGACCACAGACTTCACTAAACCAAAAGCCTCCTCCAGAGGCTCTTGTCTGTCAATGACTTTGTCAATTATCTGCACACTGACAGCTCTCACATCTGTCCAGCTTTGTCATGGGTCCACAGCCTAGCAAGTGGCTCGGCCACACCTCCCAGGGCCAACGGGGAAGAGGAAGACTTCCCTCAAAGATATGCCTCTGGCTTCTAAGGTTCACTACTCTCCATAAAATGTCCTGGGTAACACCCAGCTGCTGCGAGCAGCCTGCGGTATCCAGCTGTTTTCAACTGGCCCGCCTAAGCTCCCTAGCATGCTGGGACAGCATCAGAATTAGAAGCATCCAAATTTAGAGTCTCCATGGGGGTGGTGGTTTGGGCTGCAGTCCATATGTCCTTATCCCCAGATAGATCCTCCGACGGACTGCCAAGTGTGTTCAGGTGTCTGGCTAAGGTTCACCAAATTGCCTCAACATGTTCGCCACATCCCATCAGAGACGAAAAACACTTCTCAGCTTGGCTGCCTCACCCCTCCCTTCCACAAGCTTCGTATCCCAAGGCATCAGGAAGCTCTACTCACTGCTACCCTCCACACTTTCTCCCCACTGGGTCTCATTCACCTCTGTTCAACCAGTGACCCGAAAAAGTGGTCAGTCAGTCATGCTCCAGGGAGGCCGGCTGCCTGGGCAGCAGCCTGAGCTGCGATGGTTATCCAGAGAGACTCGGCTGCAAGCCTTTTCCAGCTGACATCAGTTGATCTCTTGAAGGCACTGCTCTAGGACATGTGAAGCTGTCAGGCCATGACCATGTCCCCCAAACACCCTCCATCTAAACAAGGCCATCTGGGAGGCACAAAGGCGGTTGCCCTCCCAAGCATGGGTGCATCCTTCAGTAGTAGGGTAGGGAGCCTTCAGGAGAATGGATGCAGGCCAGGGACGTCACAGAGCATTGCTGAGAGGTAAGTCACTGTCTCCATGAAGAGAGAAGAGGCCAGAGATAGGCCTTCGTCTATGAGCAAGGAGATTTGGCCTTAACCTATCTACTCCAGGGCAGGTTTGAAGAAATGTCATGGCTTTGGGACAGAGAAGGTTTAAAGACAGAAGTGCCACACAATTGAGAAGGCCTGGTCCAGATACCCTGGAAATGGGCTTGCTGCCCAGACAGAAGCCAGGTAAGACAATGTGGTCCCAGCTCCAGGGACTCAGAACCTACTAGGAAACAAGAGGCTCCCAGGGCTTCTACTTCCTTTACAGGTTTGCAAAGTGTGACCTGTGTCCCACATAGAACTTCCTGGAGAAATTCTGTGTAGACTCAAGTCTGGAGGTAATATTTATCAAGCCTGTCTTCCCTATCTACACCTTTGAAAACAAATCGGGGCAGCTGAGACATGAGGGATGCACAGAGAAGTATCCAACGGACTGCAGCTTGTCCACGCTCCAGCTAGTAGGAGCTGGGCTCAACAGCTTCCACTTGGGTCCTGTGTTATAGGTACAGTGTTTCCATTTGGCTGCAACAGTCTACACAGAGGGTTTTACTGAAGCAGGAGAGTCTACCACCTTGGTAGAACCATGAGACAACTGTCCATCAAGGAGATGATGATTACAATATTGCCCATTAATCAACTCCTCTACTTAAGTCTACTTGAAACCCACACCCAACTTGCGGGACATCCACCCAGGCAGCTCTCTGTGGCCAAATACTAGTCTTGAGTGCAGAAAGGGACTCTGCCTATCCCCCAGTACTGAGCACAATCAGAAACAATGTTGTCCTGACCACACATTCACTGTGGCCCTGAGTGACCTCACTTTATGTAAATAAGGAACAGCTTTGAATTATTTGAACTCAAAAAATAATAAATATGGAGAGAAAAATCCACACCCTGATTCTGATACAGGCCACCTGTCTCCAGGATTCTTGGCTCAACTTCCCACCAACACATGAGACAGCCTCTTACCATGCGAGCATTCACAGACATAATGAGTGTCCCGTCCAGAAACCGGATCAGAGTCATTGTGTTCAGCAGCCCAAGGGAGCAGAGCTGCATCTAGTGGAGAGATCTAGATGTCCCTGTACCATACAAAGGCTGCCAGCTGACAGGATATAGCCAGAGTCTGCATTCCCACCAGCCTTGGACCTGGGCAAGAAAATGGAGGTCTAGAGCTCCCAAGCCACACTACAAAAGCTTAGGTTTCTTCCATACCAACCTCCAGGCTAGCAGAGACAACAGAAAAACTAGAAGATGCCAGCTATTTAGTGGACACAGCCTTCTAACACAGCTTTCCCATGCTGCTCAGGGCTCCACCTGGAGCAGCTGAAGACCACCTGAGATAGTCTCCATACCTCCCAGCTGTGGGCTGGAAAACAAAACACTGTCCACTCCCTATCTCCTTGTTCTCTGCAAAATCATCACCAGAAAATTCCACAGTCCCTGGGATGTGTTTATAAGAAACTTTTTTTTTTTTAAGTGAAGTTTGGGGAAGTGCAGGCTATCCCCTGTTTTAAACAATTCTAAGATTTTTAACAAGGAAGGCATCAACTAATCCCTGCAGAAAATGTCCTTGCCTGACACCTGGTCCCATCTGCTTCTTTCTTTCGGCTGTTTGCTTCCATTGTAACAGAAGATAGGTGTTCCAAAGCCTGGAGAGTTTGAAAACAGTCATTACTACATAGGTCTATCAGTTTTATCTAAGCACATAGATTGCAATTACGAGACTTTTTGTTTGTTTATTGTTTATTTATTCTGAGACATAGTGTGTAGGCAACATAACCCAAGTTGGTCTCAAACTCACACCAATCTTCCTGCCTCAGCCTCTGGAGTTCTGGAATCACAGGCATGCACCCAACCTAACAGGCAACAAGAAACATTTTAATACCTGGACAGAATCCCTGGTTGCTTAGTTGAAAAGTACAAATACCTTCGGGGCCCAAATTCCATTCTGTTTGCTACAAAAATCTCAGAAAAATAAAAGTTCTGAAGTTGCTGAGGCCCTTTCCTCCTCCTTTGGTGACTCTAAAAGTTTATAAAAGAGTGGCCCTTGAGACTCAGCTCTGAGTAACTTCAACCAACTTCCCTGTGTAGATTTGAAAATTAGAGCACTCTGCTTCAAATCCTCACACAAAAAGCCACTGTTCTGACTAACCGGGGTGTTTCGTGGTCTTTCTTTCTTCTTCTTTTTTCTTTCTTTCTTTTTTTCTCTTTTTATCCCATCTAGAAAGCCTACCCTTGGCCGACTCTTGGTCTGATTAGAAATCATAATACCTACTTAACTCCCTAAGGACTCACTATTAATACTGGATAAACTCACCTCCAAAGGCCTGACTCAGTTAAGCCCAAGCAAGCTGCCGTGTAACTTTCTGGAACTTTAAAATGTGTGTGTGTGTGTGTGTGTGTGTGTGTGTGTGTGTGTGTGTGTGTGTGATTGCACTGTGAATGCCCCTTTAAAAACAAACCAGAGGAGCCCAACAGGCAGATAGCAAGCAGTTGACTTCCCCAGCTTTTACACCTCTGCTTGCAGACAGCTCCTTCCAGCCCCTGCTGCCTCCTGGAGGCAGTGGCTGAGCTCAGCAGAGGACAGCACACGGTGTTTATGGCTCAGACAGGGGGAAATTAGAGCAAAATGTTTCCAAGCTGGAGCTTGTGCACAGCTCCGGGAAGAAACAGAGTTTTCGTTCCATTTGGGGCAAGCTCCTATTCAGATGAGAGAAAGACAGGGGCTTTATCCATTTAAAATCTGCAGCAAGCCAGGCACAAAAACCATAGCCACCCCCATCCCTCTTTTCTGGTCCTATCCATTTGAGCTCCACATTCTCCTGAACTATATAAAGACCCACAAAGCCAGCATCTGCTTCTTCAAAGAAAAACAAAGTTTCCATACCGGCATAGCACAGACTGGGGTGTCAGGGATGCCACTGACCTGAGACACCTTAAAAAGGATGCTTACTCCCACTTCACATGGAAACAATTAATTAATCTTGCTTGTGAGCAAATGAATGGAGAGAGAGAGAGAGAGAGAGAGAGAGAGAGACAGTCTGCCTTTCACAGTACCTCATTCTCCTAGCAGTTAGCAGCCAGGAGTCTTGGCTCCCCTGACCACGGATACCCTGACCTCAGAGCAGTCCTCACTCACAGTCGCCCAGTGAACCTTTATGTACCCTAACAAAAGTCAGCAACACTCTCAGTTCACTTGGAGAGTAGATTTAAATTATAAAATACTAGACTTTTTAGTGCCTGCTTCCCCCCCCCCCAATTGAAGTTGGACAATACTTTCTGGGAGAACAATAAACACTCAAAATTAGATTAGCAGGGATTCCATGAGGAGATAAGATGAAAAGGAGCTAACATTCAATTTACAACTTCCAGAATTCAGGAGCTGTGAATTAATCCATCCCCACCCCCAGAGCACAGAGTTTAAACCCATCCTAGATTCAGGACGCTCAGCCTAGTTGTCTGGTCCGCTGGAGGATACCTCTGAACATATCATATGCCTTTCTGGAAGTACGCTGTGTTTTTACAGCCAGGTCTATGTATTTCCAATCTGATAACCAGAAGTAGGAACGGGTAAATACTGGTACCAAGCTCGCCCCTAAGCCGGCTTTGGGAAAGCTCATTGGGCCATTCCACATTCTCTGCAAAGTTTCCCTGCTTCCTGGAACTTAAATACTCTCAGAAACAAATCAGAGCCCAGTAGCTAACAAACACACACGGAGATTTCCCTCCACAAGCGACTGAACTCGAATCCCTCAAAGCAGAAGCAGTAGCTTGCAATGCAGGCATGCAGTGTGCAATCAGCTTTGAGCTCTCCAAACCGGACCTGCAGGCTCTAAAGCCCCCCAGCTCAGGGATCCAAGAGTTCTCAGAAAAAACCCAGTTCCTTAAGAACAGGAACCCTGCCCCTTGCTGCGGCTGCTCGGCAAAGCTGTGGCAGAAGCAAGGCTTTCTTACCTCAGGGCTGCCTGGGCTGCGGTTTGCCCTCCTGGCTGTGAGTGCTGCAGGCTCTTTCAGTGCTGAACAGTTGTAACTGAGATCTCTCAGGGCTCCGGACTCGCCTTTTATATACACTGCAGGAAAGAGCCTCTAGGTGGCAGTTTTGCAAGCCCCGCCCCTCCTCTCTCCCACCACAGCGAAGGCATGCAGGCTTGTACACGCGCACACGCCCTCCTGTAACCCTCTCTAGGTTGTTGTTTCCTGAACAAACACATTCTTGGGAGCCCTCCGATCCCTTCCTTTGCAAAGGCTAGATCCTATTGGCGGAAATGTCAGCAGAAGAAAAACCAAAAGAAGTCATAGTACTTCGCAAAAAACGATCACTTATTGATCCCGTCTCAGGTATTGCTTTAATAATCCCATGAGTACTGGGGGTTGCTTTGAATGCCTGTAGCTTCAAGGAAGACTTTGTTCACAAGACAAATTGCTCTGAACTTCTGAACTTAGCTGTTGATTTGCCAAGCTTGCTCTTTCTTTGTCGATGCCTCCTGAACAGAAGTCACATTTCGGAAAGGGAACAATTAATAGACCCTGTACCGCCATCACCCAGAAGTGAGGGAAAGTGCCTTTAGGTTGGATTCTGCTGGAACTTTTACACAAAGTCCTTGAAACCTTATTAAGACGGCGTCTACAGGGCTGAGCAGTGCCACTCACTGAAAAGGTCTTGTCGCTGGTGAGGTAGCAACCCTTTATCGTGATGGTGAGCTTAGCCAACTTTTATCAACTTCGTCATCTTTAGCAAAGTCTACATTCTAATCGAGATGCTCGTTGTTAGGATTCCCTGTTGTTTTTTTGTTTGTTTGTTTGTTTGTTTAAAAAATATGTCCCTTGCAATGCCCCATTTAGTAAACTCAATCTTTTACTTTTAAAGCCGTGTCACTATAACGCCTCCCCAAGTGTCCCCCACCCTGCAAGAGCTGGCGGTCACTCTGCTCTCTAGCTCTCCTGGATTTCTGAAGAGCAGTTACAGTGCCCAGCATTGAGGCACCGACTGTATGTAAAATCTGCCTGCGCTAACACTTGCTGAGTCTATTTTCTAAGTCTCCCGAGGGTGACTGCTGAACACAGGAACCCGAGGACTCGGGGGTCAGAGTCTCACGTAGGCTAGAGAGCTTCGATCTGGAGAAAAACCTTAACAAAAGAGGTGGTTTGTTTAAACAGCCTTGCACTTTACTCCTGGCGGAGCAGATCCTGCTCAGTGGGCTCCTGAGGAGCACACCTGCTTTCCGGGCTGTGGGAGGGGTGTGTGTGTGCAAGGAGTAGTGTGAGATCGGGTGGGGGATCATACGGCCTCCTGGGTGTCTGTGACCTCGCTGCAAGGGAGAGGTCCTGAGGCCTGTGGGCGTGGTCTGTGGCCCAGAGGTGTGGTCTATGGTCTCAAGGGTGGATCTGGGTCTGGCTAGAGGCGGTCCTACGGCCACAAAGACTGGTCTGTGGCCCCAAGGGGAGGGAGGTCTGAGTCAACAGGGAAGGTCTGTATGCACAGGGAGTGTCCTACAGCGTAAGGCAAGGGACCTCTGAGGCCTCGGGGTCAGAAAAGGGTCTGGGACCTCAGGACCCAGACGGACTATCCTGCCCCAGGCCTTCTAGCTTTCTTTCACTGAAGATTTGGCACGATTTGCTTTATAGCAATCCGTCCCAGTTTGGGATGTCAAAGCGCCTGCGCATCGCAGTACGCCCAGGCCCGGGGCCAAATCCTCCGCAGGCAAAGCTCCTGGCTGCCTTTGTCCAGAGCCCAGCGCTGCCTCGGAGCAAAGCAGAGACCTGCCCTCGTGCGGCCATTCCAGGATGTCCACAACCGGGGACCGCTCTGCTTCTCACCGGGACACATGGACCAAGGCCAAACGCAGAGGACTAGACTTCACTGCGGGAAGTGCGCTGGCTACAGCAGAGCCATATTGACCAGACCATGCACTTGCTAAGGAGGAAAATGCAAAGTAATTTTTTGAAAAGTAAAAAGTACGCACCCACCCTGAGCGTTGATAGTTCTGCCCCTTACTGGAGCATCCTGCCTCTGAGATCCTAGAGCCTCATCTTTTCTCAGAAACAAGGGTGAGGGTCGGACAAGGTGGTTCAGGAGGTAGAGAAGCTGGGAGCCAGGCCTGGTGGTGATGATCCCGAGTTGGATGGATCCCCAGGACCCAAATGGCAGAAAGAGAGAACTAATTCCCAAAAAATGTCCTCTGACATCTGAGAGAGAGAGAGAGAGAGAGAGAGAGAGAGAGAGAGAGAGAGAGGTTTTCTAAGAAAGCATTGATGTTCCCCAGCTCCAGAAAAGATTGATTTGGTAAGGTTAAGCATATTGGGCCGAGATACAGCACACGGTCCTATTTAATGCCTCCCTCCTTTTGCTTGGAGCCTGCCTAGTGACCCACACAAGAGAAGACAGATTCAGGACACTGACCCACCTGCCTGGAGCTCTGCTCTTCAGTGCTACAGGTCTAGGGTGCTGAGTGAGAAGGGTCAGGTTTCTCCCAGTCAACTCCACCCAACTTCCCTTCCACACACACCTAGGCCCTGAAGCCCATACAGCAGCAGTTCCCTCTGGAACCCACTCTCCTGGTAGCGTGCTATCACCTACTTCCAGCCTGAATCCCACCCACTCAACACACTTCGACCCTTGAAGGGTCAGGGCTGTAGCAAGCTGGGTCCTGCTCCCAGCCTGCAGAGAAAAGCGGAATAGAAATGTTGAGTTACTGTATGTCTGGAGATTTTCAAGCAGCTGGCCTGGGGACAAAGCATTACAATGTCCTTGTGCTACAACCCAGGAAGAGGTGTCATCTTCCAGTGGCCAGGCAGGACAGGAATGCTTCTTGCTGGACAGGACGCCCCATCCACCCACCCCAGATTACTGCAATACCAGATCCCTTCCTTAAAAGTAAAGTCAGTCAGTGTCTAACCCACAAAGGATATACCCCAGCTATATGGTTCAGACAGCCCCATGTAGGAACTAATTCTTGAGTCAACCCTCCCCACTCGGATGTCTCTTTGAGTGCCAGGCATCTGTTCTAAAGGGACCTTCTATTTTTGCTCAGTGAAGGTCAGGATCCGAGGAGCAGCTGCCTGTCAGGGGTAACTAAGAGGTATGCAGACAGGCTGACTCTCCTCCTCCCACCTCTGTAAGAGCCAAAACTCTGGTGACATGAACTCTTTAGGGAACATAGGAGTTTGCTATCTAATGTTAATGACGCTTACCAACATTTAGAAATGACCCTTGGCCATAGCTAGGTGTGAGCGCTGACTGCCTTGTGTTCCTCTGAGGGTCCCAGCCACATTCTTCTATGTAATCTTCACAACTACCTTCTCAGTTCTGTAGTGAGGAGATGGAGGCCCAGAGAGCAGGTAGCTGTGGGTGACCAGAGGGGCCATGCAAAACTGCCTTTGTCTGCCTTCACAGTGCCCCTTCCTGCCTGAGAAGCAGTAGTGAGTATCTTAGGTTGGCACCCAAGAGCAGTAAGCTAAGAACTGAGGACCAACTCCTCAGTTAAGGAAGGATCCCAGGAGCAAGTAGGATGCAGGGAGGGAAAGATACCCAGGTGTGTGAGTCCAGGCACAGGTGTGTGAGTCCGAGCACAGCACCTGCTCCTTGTGGCCCTCTGCAGCCTGGTCAAGGGGGCTATGTCCCAATCTCACAGTCTCTAGCTACTGTCTAAGACTTGCTGGCCAAGATTAGACTCTCTGCGATTAGACTCTCTGCAATCAGTGTCTTTCCCTGCCTGGGCAGCAAGCTACATTAAAACTGAGGGAGAAGTACAGAGAAACTAAGAGAGGTACAGCGACATAAAAGCACCACAGGTTTCTATGGCATGTGTGGTGTGAGATTTGTCCAAAGTAGGAGTGTCCTGTAATACTCCAAATATCTGGGTTCCGCCCCAAGGCCTTTGTCCCTGACACTCTCCCAGCCACTGCTACATGGCTTCCACCACCTCACGAACATTAAACACAATGTCTGCAGAGTGGGGTTGGAGATGAGAGTGGGGCTCTTTGACATTTGTGTAGGTCAGTTCTATTCTTGCCATGACAAAATACCTACCAAGCAACTTAAGGGATGAAGGGTTGATTTGGTTCATGACTAGATCTAGCACAGTGCCGTCTGTCATGCTAGACAAAGCAGGAGAACCTAGCATGATTCGTTCATATCCTAACAGAAAGCAGGGAACTCCAGCTGGAACTGGAGCTGGGCTGTGACCACGCTTCCATCTAAGTCCTGTTTTCTAAAAGTTCTACAATCTTCTGAAACAGAGCCAGCGGGTAAAGACTCCAGTGTTCCAGCATATGAGGCTGTGTGGTACATTTCACACAGAAATACCAACAAGGCTTTAGTCAAAGCATCCTATGTCTGGCACTCTCTCATGAGTCAGCTTCCCTCATGGCATGTCCATTGTCATCCGTTAGCTGTCTTCTTCCTACTAGCATGAACATGTCTTGCTGGCTTACCCATAATGTTCCCTCTCTCTGTCTGTCTGTCTGTCTATCTATCTATCTATCTGTCTTTTATACACATGCACACATATATGTGCACAATGCATGCTCTCTCTCTCTCTTTCTCACTTGTGTGCGCGCTAGCTGCTCACTGACACAATGTAAATGAATCATGCCCATAAAGCTCAGGTCAGAATCAGCTGTCTTCCTCCCCTTGATGTTTCACAATCCATGGAATCATGAACTAGGTTGGGAATATGGGGTGGGTAAGAGAGGGTGGAGCTAGGAAGACTTAAACCTTGCATCTTGAAAAGGAGTAAAGGCTTCGTGGGTGTCTGACTAAGAATGATCCCTCCCATAGACTCATATGTTTGAATGCTTGGTCATTGGGAGTGGTGCTATTAGGAGGTGTGGCCTTGTTTGAGTGGGTGTGGCCTTGTTGGAATGGGTGTGGCCTTGTTGAAAGTGTGCCACTATGGGGGAAGACTTTGAGGTCCCTTATATGCCCAGGTTGTGCCAGGTGTGGCACATAGTCCCCTTCTGCTACCTGCAGATCAAGATGTTGAACTCTCAGCTCCTCTCCAACACCACGTTGCCATACTTCCAGCTGTGATGATAATGGACTGAGCCTCTGAAACTATAAGCCAGCCCCAGTTAATTGTTGACCTTTACAAGAGTTGCCATGGTCATGATGCCTCCTCACACCAATAAAACCCAAACTAAGACAATAGGCAATCCTTACAAAGGACGTTCAGGTGGGCAGTACACATTGCATGCATGGGGAGGTGTCCAGCTTCCTTGGTCATGAGACCACAACATCAGCCAATGGACCACACACCAGAAAGTGCCCTCCCCCAAACTGCTGCATGTGGGCAAGGAGGAGCAGACAGAATCCTCATAGTCCACATTCCCTAACTGAGTGTGCTTTTTTAGTTTTTAGATTTCCAGCCCTCAGCAATCTAAAACATGGTGTCTGGAAGCACATCCAGCATGAGGCCCATCTATCCTCCCACAGCAGGTTTGAGTCTGAGACCATGTTCATACTGGTAAGCAAGTCAGGCCAATGGATCCTGTAGTGTGCATCACTGCAAGGTCATTGTTCTACAAAAGTTTGTGCCTAGACCTTCCTTGTTGCATACACATAACCAGTAGCTTGCAGATTGCATTACTGAGAAGTACCACCACTTCTAAGGGCAAGGGACTTTCCAGTACAAGTACTGTGCCATCCACAAACCTTTGTCCCAGGATACACTATCACTGCAGCAAGTGTGTACACGTGGCTCCAAAGAAATCCTTGTAAGTGCTCCCAGCAGGACGTTTGATAAGAGCCACAGCTGCAATTGATCTGAAGACTGGGAGGTAGCGTCTACAGTGTCCCTCCTAAACACAGTGTCTTAGTCACTGTTCTATGACTGTGAAGAAACACCATGACCAAAGCAACTCTGATTGTTTGTTTGTTTGTTTGTTTGTTTGTTGAGACATGGTGTCTCTGTGTAGCCCTGGCTGTCCTGGAACTCATTCCGTAGACCAAACTGGCCTCAAACTTATAGAGATCTGGCTGATTCTGGCCATCCCTTACCCCTACCTCCAGTGCTGGGATTAAAGGCATGTGCTCCCACTGCCCAACCCAGGGTAACTTATGAAAGTATTTAATAGGGACTTGCTTACAGTTTCAGAGGCTTAGTCCCTTATCATCATGTCAGGGAACATGGCCATGCATTCACCTACATCCTGCACCAAAGGTGGAGAGAGAGAGAGAGAGAGAGAGAGAGAGAGAGAGAGAGAGAGAGAGTCTCTAAGCCTGGCTTGATCTTTTGAACCTCAAAGCCCACCCGCAGTGACACAACTACTCCAATAAAGGAGCAGCATCCCCTAATCCTTCTAATCCTTTCAAATCATGCCGCTCCCTGGTGACTAAGCACTCAACTATATGAGCCTATGGGGGCCATTCTCACTCAAACCACCACACATAATCAGGACTTTGATTGGAAAGTGCCAAACAAGTGCAACAATGCATGCAACTTCTGGTAATTAAATGGGGCACCTCTAGCTGTCTGCAAGTTGATGGGATTGCTGAAATTAAAATGCAGACTTCAGTCATGATAGCAAGTTCTAGGATGTGGGACTTGATAGAGGGGTATTTCGTCAAGGTCCTCACCATAGTTCCTCTGAGTAGGAACCCAAACCAGATGCTGTGAAAGGCGAGGGAGGAAATTGGAGGGAGAAGCACATGGGTCTCATGGATAGTAGAACACCAGATACACAGGCAACAAAAGCCAAAATAAACAGATGGGACTGAGCACACAGCAAGACTCTGCACAGCAAAGGAGTCTTTCAGCAGTAGAAATCCTAACTAAGACATGAGTGAACTTAAGGACAGTTGTACTCATACTAGACAATATGAACCAAATAGTCATTAGCTGCTATCTAATGTAACAAAAATCACTGTAACACTTGATGCTATGAAACTATCATCAGGGAACACAGAGAAAACAGTTCAGTGTTACAACAGACAATGGTTTTTGGAGCACAATCCACAAAGCACAGGAAACAGAAGCAAAAATAGATGAACAGGATTTTACAAAATCCCAAAGCATTCACAAAGCAAAGAAAGCCATCAGCAGAGTGAAGGTCCAACCCAAGAACAACCTACAGTGAAGCAAAATACACATAGCACATGCACCAACAGGGAGTTAATAGCCAGAATATATAAAGAACACACCATAGGAAAAAGGCAAATAGCCCAGTAACAAATGGGCAATAGGCCTAAACACACACACACTTTTCCAAAGGAGACATGTAATTGTCCAGAAGGCCCATGACAAAATGTTCAGTATCCACACTATCATGAGTATGGAAGCCCAGAGTGAAAGGAGATGCCTCCTCACTCCACTGAGATGACTGCTATCTGCACAACAAGATAACAGGACCTGACAGGCAGACAAAGAAACAGGAAAGCTCGCCTACTATTAAAGGGGCTAAAAACTGGAGTAGTCACTGGAGAACAGCATGGTGAGGCCTCAAATTATTTAAAAAGATCCAGAAGTCCCACCACTAGGTATATATCCAAAGGAGATAAAAATGGGTATGTCGAAGAAGTATCTGCACCCCTGTGCTCATTGGAACACTGTCCCCCATAATAAATACAGAGGTGTAGCCTAAATGTCCAACTGCTGAGTGAGTGATAAATGCAAATGGAATTCTGTCTGTCACAGGCTCTCTATGGTTGTGATCAAACACCACCAGCAAAAGCAACATGGCAAGGAAAGAGCTTACTTCAGCTTACAGTTCCACGTCACAGCCCATCCCTGAGGGAAGTCAGGGCAGGCACTAGAACAGGGCCAGAACCTGGGGGCAAGAGCTGACGCAGAGGCCACAGAAGAGTGCTGCATATGAGCTTATTCCTCATGGTTTGCACAACCAATTTCCTTATATGTGCCTTACCTACCTGCCTAGAGGCAACACCACCACATTAATCATCAATCAAGAAGATGCACCATTGCCTACAGGCCAATCTGGTGGGAGTATTATCAATTGAGATTCTCTCTTCCAAGATGACTCTAACATGTCCAGTTGACATAAACTAGGCAGCACAAGTACTGTTCAGCCATAGAAACATGGAATCATGTCATCTGCAGCATGATGAACAAAACAGTTCACTGTAAAGTTAATAATATATTATATTACATATACTATTTATATTATATATAGTATACTCTATATGTATGCACACACATACTGTAGTAGTTTGAATTGGAATGGCTCCCATAGACTTATATGAATGCTTGGCCCATAGGGAGTGGCACTGTTAGGAGGTGTGGCCTTGTAGGAGGAAGTGTGTCACTGTGAATGCCAGCTTTGAGGTCTCATATGCTCAAGCTTGTCCTTCTGTGGCACACAGTCTCCTTCTGCTGCCTTTGGATCACATTGTAGTACTCTCAGCTCCTTCTCCAGCACCATGTCTGTCTGTATGCCACCGTGCTTCTTGCCATAACGATTGATAGCGGACTAAACCTCTGAAACTGTGAGCCAGCCCAATTAAATGCTTTCCTTTACAAGAGTTGCCTTGGTCATGGTGTCTCCTCACAGCAATGGAAACCCGAACTAAGACATGTGCATATATAAAGTTGAAATATATAAAGTTGAAATCAGAACAGTGGTTATGAGGTACCAGGGAGTCAGGTGGGGTGGAAGGGATGAGGGAGGTAAGTTAGGGTTTAATTGCTGTGAAGAGACACCATGATGAAGGACATTTAATTTGGGCTGGCTTACGGGTTCAGAGGGTCCGTCCATTATCATTAAGGTAGGAGCATGGCAGCATCCAGGCAGGCATGGTGCAGGGGGAGCTGAGAGTTCTACATCTTCATCTGAAGGCCAATTAGAGGCTAGCTTCCAGGCAGCTAGGATGGGGGTCTTACAGCCCACACCCACAGTGACACACCTACTTCAACAGGGCCACACCTTTTAACAGTGGCACTCCCTGGGCCAAGCATATTCAAACCACCACAGAGGCTGACCAGTGGGAGCTGAACAGTAGGATGACTGTAGATAACAACCACACTCTGTGCGTTCACGGCTTTGGAAGAAGAGAATTAGAAAGGTCTCACTAAAAAGAAATGACAAAAGGGGCCAGAAGCTTGCATTGACTTAAAACAGCACAGTGTATTCATGCATCAGAATGTCACATGGCAGCCCATTCATTGAAAATCATTTCTCTGTTTTAGGTGTCTATTAAAAATACATTTTACTTGAGCTGAGAAGATGGCTTGTGGCTAAGAGCACTTGTCGTGTAAGTGTGAGGACCTGAGTTTGCACTTCTGGTACCCTCAGAAAAGCCAATGGACACATAAGCCTTTAACCCCAGTGCTTGGTGGTATATCGGGGTGCATACATGCATGTATGGGAGCCAATAGACACTAGTGCTTGGTGGTGTGCCACAAAACAAAACAAACAAACAAACCTAAAAAACTGGCAAGCTCCAGGTTCAGTGAAGGACTCTGTCAAGGGAAAGAGGAAGACGGTAACAGAGAAGGACGTTTGGGTATTTGCATGTGTGAACATCTGCTCACATAAGATCTATCTCTCAACACTTATGTTTGGAGGGTTTCACTCTTAGCTGTTTTTAAGCAGAAGGGGGAGGGGGGAGTTCTTAAAAGTTTGGAGTGAAGCATACTTTTCCTTGCTTCCACTTCACTGTGAAGTTTGACACAGAAAAGAACTGCTTCTGATCTCAAAGAGGCCCAGCAACGTCTGCCAGGAGAATGTATCAAAGCTTGGAAAAACTAATGAGATGCTGAGTGCCTTGGGTCAGACCTGAGGCTCATTT
This sequence comes from Rhynchomys soricoides, assembly GCA_019843965.1. Taxonomy (NCBI): domain Eukaryota; kingdom Metazoa; phylum Chordata; class Mammalia; order Rodentia; family Muridae; genus Rhynchomys; species Rhynchomys soricoides. Next base: position 1,976,616 of record JADRCH010000116.1, on the reverse strand, counting down.
TCTCAGCTTGGACAGCATTCTAAAGCCTTGTTCTTTCAACCCCTTAAAACTACGACGTATAGATTTCAGCTTCTAAACAGGAAAAGCAATTCAGCTTTTAAAAAAAATTCCCTAAACTCTGAAGGCCAACCAAGAATACGCACCTTCGCTAACCCACAAAATGATCTGAGCTGCATGCTGGCAGACCTAAACATTTCCTTCTCATTTATGTTTGACATGCCCCTGAGGCACCAAAGGTAAACTGAGTAAGGGAGACAGCTCCTTCTTTTCTTTTCATTCTTCCTTTTGATTTTAAAATCATCACAAGCCTACAGAAAAGTTTTTGGTAAAAAAAAAAAAAGGACTTTTTCCCTGCCCTGGCTTAGCAGCCCCATGTCTTTCCCTGCTTCTGTGCTATTTCTCACATACAGGGATGTCCTCATTTTCCTGACATGGCCACCAGAGTCAGCATAAGAATGAAGACATCCTCCACCTCAAGTAAGTAAGTCCCACTGGGTTTTGGTGGGCTCTTTTGTTGTTTTGTTTTAAGTGTGTGTGTGTGTGTGTGTGTGTGTGTGCGCGTGCGTGCGTGCGTGCGTGCGTGTGAGAGAGAGAGAGAGAGAGAGAGAGAGAGAGATGCAGAGGGCAGAAGAGGGCACCAGATCTCCTGAAGCTGAAGTTACAGAAGGTTGGGAATTGCTGGGAACTGAACTCAGGACCTCTGGAAGAGCAGCAAGTGTTCCTAATCTCTGGCCCATTCTCCAGTTCCCCAGCTGGGGTTTTAAAGATTAGCCCATGATATCCTTTTTAGAGAAAAGCTCCTCGTGATCACAGGTCCACCCTTGCCCTGTCTTTAGTTCCTTCAGCCTGGCTCTGGTTCTCAATATTCCATGGCTTTCAGCAACAAATGTTGACACATACAGTGGGACTGGCTGGCTTCTGTGTTCACTGCTTCATTTGGCATATACCTGGTGGGTCCTTCAACATGTGCAGCCCACACACCACATAATGACAGTGCACTTCCTGCAGCTCACTAAGCATGAACACTGTCAGCTCGTTCCCATTCCAATGCTTTCTGTGGTCCTTTGAGAGGGTTCTGCACCTTTCTCTCTTAACTAGAACATGGGTTAAGTAGCTCACTCTTTCTCGACGTTCAGTTTATTCATTCCCTTATTGCCATGTGGTTTTCTGTTTTATTTGGTGAGTTATTTTACACACACCCCCATTTCTGTATTCCATGAACCAATAGGAGTGTCTATCTTTTTTTGCTAACATACTCTCATCATTGATTGATGGCTGACATAAGAGTTGGTCCAGTCCCATCTTTAACTTTCCCTAGTTTGCCCTGAAATCTGTCTCTTCAAGGAACTTAGAGATAATGCTGTGCAGAAGCCAAGGGAGGCAAAGAGTAACACAGCCGGCGTCAGGAACAACAGGACAGAGACCCTATAGCCACCAAGACCCCTGCTCTCTGTTTGTGATGGTTCATCTTGATGTTGCATTTAGTGGATAGAGGCCTGCTTAGGAGATTGGTAAAGAACACCTGGGCATGTGTGAAAGGCCATTTCCAGAGATGAAAGTTCAGTGTGAGCAGTACTATCCCGTAGGCTGGGGCCAGGATGCAATACAAGAGGAAAGAAAGGTCGCTCAAGAGCCCCTCTCTCCTTCCAGTCTAGCATGATATGAACCATTCTTTGCCACATCCTCCTTGTAGGATGCAATGAAGCATCTGAACCATGAACCATACTAAGTGATTCCTTAGTCAAACCTCAGTATAGCAAAGGGAGAACCACCCAACATCTGCAAAGAGAGTGCTCTGGGCTCTTTGTGGGAATCAACTCTCAGCTTTAAATCCTCACACCTACGGTGATTTTCCAGCCTTTTCTACTGTCAATATCTTGGAGAAAAGGACCTTCGGACTCATAGTAATGAAAGTTATCATCTTCGGGTGTGAGTACAGGACAAGAAAGATCTCTCACAATTTATGTTCAGTTTTCAGTCTCTCTTGGTGCCTCCATGCTTCCAGAATGATCAGTGAAATCTACTGTGAGCTTCCAGGTTGGCTGTGACGGTTAGCATCATTGGTTCTGTATTGTTTCCAAACAGGTAGCCAACAGCATCTACATTCATTGAGTTCAAACTCGTTGGCCAATGGCACTGGTGCCTCTGTGCTTTCATTGTCTTTTTATTTTCCTTCACAAGGGCAGATGGTTCATGTGAACCATCTGCCCTTCACGTCATACCTGTAAGGTATTCTGTCACGATGACATACACGCTAGAAAAATCACTACTTCTGCCTGAAGTATCTATACCATCTTTCTCCTCTAAGGTTAATGGGAGTGTCTACCTGATAAGCTCTATTACCAGGTATGGAATAAGTCTGAAAAGCCCTATTTCTAGCACTGACGGTCATATAAGTAGTCATTCACTTAGGTATGGAGTCAAAGAGGCAGAGCTGGCCCTAGGTGACATGGCAGAAGGTGACTTAATCCTCTGTTGATACCTTGGAGCAGGGTTTTGAAGGTCTCCCTCATCCCTCAGGAGGCCCAGCCTTTAGCAGGGAGGCTTGCCAAGCTTCCCCCTGCCCCAGGAAGAGTCTAAATAACCAGGAAGAAAGCCTGTGCAGTTCATAGAGGGTAGAAGGAATGGGGAAGGAACAGAGTGAAGACATTGATAGATCAGAAATGTTGCTGGAAAGACAAAGCTGGTGTGTTCAAGAGCAGAGTTGGCCTAGGAAGCTAGCTCCGTTCCAAGAACCAATTCCCAGCTATCCAGGGGAAGCAGCCTTATCTCCATGTTGGGCACAGTAAAACCCCATGGGCTTTCACTGCACATGGGGTTTTCACTGCACATGAATCTGCAGTGCCAGATTCCTGGAGTCCTGTAGCCTCAGTTTCTCTGCAGCCAGGTGGGTTTAAGGAATTGCCTCATCTAAAATGGTTCCCCATAAGATGATCCCTGCTGTTCTACATACCATCTGTCTTACTCCTTGATGAGTCTTCTCTGTGTGTGCCTCAGCCTTGGGGCCTGGCTCTTCTGTATCTATGAATCCCAGTTTCTCTCCAGTCTTTCTCTTTCTGGTTAGTTCCTCATACCCCCTTCTTGTTGCTATCTTTTGAGTTGTTGATGTAGCCATGCTGCGAACAAAACCCAAGGCCTCATATGTACTAGGCAAGCATTCCATCAGCGAGACACACCCAGTCCTTCAAAACTGGCAGACGCTGCCTGCTCCAGCGCCATGTTTGGAGTCAGTCCCCCGCTGACTAGCCTTCTTTAGTCTAAGCATCTCTTTGCTCCTGCTGCCTGACCCTTTCCACTCAGAACTCATCACCCTCAGGGGTCCACAGAGGCTCTGTTCAGATCTGCTGGCACTGGCTGAACCATGCTTCCTGCTACAGTTACCCCTGTGACATGTGTAAAGGATTAATAACTCTCAATGTTGGGGACCACATTTTACTTTTGTTTTCCCAGAATAGAGAGAGGTCGAGTTCCAAAATGATGGGGCACAGCTGAGCTCTGGGGCTCCCTGTGGTGCTGTATCCTTGTGACCTCCTGTCTGGAACCCTAGATGACTGTTGGCACAGTTAGTTGCAGGTGTGAAGTGGATTCTGAACAAAGCCATGCTTTGAGGAGATGGATGAATAACATGGCAAAACAAATGGCCCCAGATGCCTGGAACAGGTGGGGTGGAGCCGTGAAAACATTACCTAAAAAGAACGCTGTTTCCTCAGCCCTTCTCTTCCAGATCCCTTTCCTGCACCAGATGCGTGCCAGCCAACCTTGGTCCCATGAGCCTGTGTTACTGCTCAAAGCTACAAGTTCAGACTGCAGGCACTGAGCTGGGTACCCTCCCAGACTGGAACTTTTATGCACCATGGATGTTATGGGCTGGCAGGTGAATGTGCTCTGGCCCCTCCCACAGCATGAGGTGTGCCCTTCCTGAGTTCCAGCTAGGTTCCTCTGTATCTGATCTCTAAGACACTCAACCCTTGCTCCAGCCATCACAAGCCGATCATCCAGCTCAGCCTGTGACCCTGGCGTCCTTCTGTGCTCTTTCTCTTTCTGGCTCTTCTTTCTCAGCCTCTCTCCCTTTGCTGCTTTATGTAAAAATTGTAGTTCCTTTCAAAACACGGTAAGTGTAAACATTTGTTTCCTTTAGATGTGGGCAGCTTGGGTCTCCTGAACTTTGCAGTGACCTGTGAGTCTTAGCTCTGGTGGCCACCTGGCATTGTATCACTTTGATTGATAATACTGTGTGTTAACGCTACACTGTTTCCAAGGGCATCCCTATAAAATGCATCTATGTGAGCAAATATACTGCTCACATGACCACCGACCCTGTGTGTCCTCGTTTTATTTGGATCCTTAACAAAAGCAAGATTTCACTATGTTTTCCAGATAAAACTTTCTCTGCCCATCCCCCATCCCCTCTGACCAGGAGGGAGGAAGGCTGGGAGGAAACACATCTTAAAGGAACCTGCTGACAGTTTCTTCAGCTCAGCCTTTACCACTTTCCCCAAAATTCCCCCTTGCCAATTAATGAGCTTCAGACAAGTGACAGCTCTTTCTCTGTCCCCAGTATCCATTCCCTCCTGTGGCCTTCATACACAATCCCAAGGACATACTGGCAAGTGCTGGGCTATTGACCTGGCAGGGAGGTCCTCCTCCCCACTTCTCCATCTCTTTTCAGGGGCTCACAATACAAATTTACATCCTAAAAGATCCTCTCCATTCTGCCCTGGGAAATGCCAGGCTCTGCTGTGGACATGTGTCAAAACTCTGCATTGGGTATGAGATGGCAAGCCCAGGAAGAGCACTGCATGTTTGCATGGGTGTGTGTTAGGAGAAGGGTGGACCATGTTTCAGTTAGAAATTTGCCTATGTGAAAGAAGATACAAGGCCGGAGCACGGATTCGAACACATAGCCAGTCCCAAGAATACCATCGAGATCATGGTGGGAGATTATCCGCTCCAACCCCAACCCTGAGTTTGGGCTGTTGACCTCTCTGAGGCAGGGTAGAGATAGTAACTGTGGGGTGTGCTGAGTGTCCCAACTGCAAGATCGGAGAACTGAGAAAACTGACTGGCCAGCAGAACCAAGCCTCGGAGGGCTAGGCTGTGATATCAGTCAGAGTCTGCTGACACTGAAAATGACTGGGCACAATTCTCAGCAGCCCAAGGCACATTTTCTTGTTGCAAATCCTCCACTTGGCCTTGCAGAGCCTCTTGTACTGGATCAGAAAGGGGAAAAGTGACGAGCCAGGATGCCACCTGCTTGCATGCTGACATCACATTGTTAGTGCAGGAGCCTGCTGCTTCCTGGTTCTACTTCCCACAGACAAGGGTTGAACCAAGGACCTCCATCATGCCAGCTACCCAGGATCCCTCATGGTGCATGTCCCTGCTTGGTTCTGTGTGCCTCTGGGTATCATGGACAAGCACTTCCTAGGTGCTTACAGAAGCACCTAGAGTTTGTTTTCCTTGCTGTAACCAGACTGGCCTTGAAGCAGATGCTCCAGCTCAAAAGCATAGCAGGGGCCTGAAAGTGGCCAAGTAAGAAGGATATGTGAGACGCAAGGCTGGTGACATGAGAAACCAGATTCCTGTCCAGGGATGGCATATAGAAATAGGTCAACATCATATCAGCCAATAGTATCAGCTCTGCCCACAGATGGATGCAAGATGTATGTTTCCATCAGTGCTAAAAGAGGCAGGGAAACTGAGGCAGGGCATCCAAAGAGAACAACCCCCTCAGAGGGAAAAATAGAGATAGTTCCATAGCAAGGGTTGTCATCCAGGGGTGACAGAAACTAAGAAGCAGGGTGGGCTTTCTCCTGGTTCCCAGTGGAGAGGTGTAAGTCATTCCTGCATCTGCCCAGCAGGACATCTGTGCACAATCGTACATGACATGGCGAACAGCTTCATTATCAATGAAAAGGACAACCATACACTTGAACCAAGAATTTACTCCAGAGTCCTGGCAACAGCCCTGCAGAGGTCAAATGTCCTTGTTTCACAGTTGAAGAGCCCCAGGTTTAAAATACTACATGCCCTGTCTGCAGCCTAGCCTGGGCTTAGGGTCGAGTTAACCTCTGACCATTTTGGGCAGATTCAGAACCACCTGCTTACCCTGCCCAGAGCTGATGAGAGTTGTTGACTCAGGCTTCAATAATAGCTCGGTAAAGTGCCTGCCTCGAAAGCTTAAGGATCAAAGTTCTTCCACTGAACTCACATTTAAAAGGCTGGGTAGGGTACTGTGCTCTTTTGTTCCCAGAGCTGGTGAGGCTGAGAAAGACAGATTCTTAGAGCTCACTGGCCATCCAGCCTTACCCAATGGCCAAGCTCCAGGCCAATGAAAGACATTATCATCTTACAATGACAAGACAGATGACATCTAAGGAATAACAGTCAAGTTCATCCCCTGGCCTACACGGACACAGTTTATACACAGTTGTTTGTTTGCTTGTTTGGTTTGGTTTGGTTGTTCTTGTTTTTTCGTTGTTGGTTCTCTGGTTGTAACAGTGTCCCTGGAAACTGAGAGGATTCCTTCACCCCAGCTCTGGAAGAGCACTTGGTCTGGCTAGTGCACTAAGCAGGAAATCTAACCTTATTCTGGCAGCAGGGTCCACTGGGTCCCAGGCACAACACAGGGCAGTTAAGAATGCCATTAGCTTTGCCTTCTTCTCCACCATCACTGCATAGACTGGCCAGAGACAGACCTTCTCATGACCATGGGAACAGAGCAAAACCAGAATCGGAGTTCACCCTATCTCTGGCAGTGTGGCTGCTATCAGTAGAACTGGAAGCTTCCTAACTTCCAATATAAAATTCGTCTCAAACGATCTGGGAGGCATCTGAGAAGATCAATGGTCCCATGGCTGCCTAGACACCCTCTGCCTGCCATTACCTGCAGATGCAGTCTGATGAAGAAAATCATGGTCTGTGGACAGTGCTCACCCATCTGTCCCCTCAATGGGTCTCACACACATCTGAGGTTCTCTTTTAAAGGTACGCCTGGCTTCACCACAGTTTCTACCTATCAGAGCCGTTGGGGTCACACCAGGCATGGCCCATCCCCTTCTAGATGAGTCATGGACCAGACACAAGCCCAGCTGTATCCTGTTCCTGCTCTTTCACACACAGCTGCAGTGGGGGAGGAGATGAGCATCCTCCAGCATGCCATAGGTTCTGTGTGTCTGCTTCCCTGTAATGGACCTGCTGCCAACACACTCCTGAGTGGTATAGACCATGTAGGTGAGGTTGCCTCATAGACCGACTTTGACCACCAGCTGAGAGTGGCTAGCTGAGAGTCATGGACCCCAGAAGACTAGCTGTGCCAATGAAAATTAGGAACACCTAGAGTCACCCTGCTGGTTCTACAGGCAACATGAGTGTTCAAAGGTATGGCACCGTGGTACTACTGAAAGATCAGAGGTGGGCTTGCAAGCCTCACCCCAGCCATAGTGAGTCTGTTCTCATCCTGTTCCCTGTCCCAAAACTGGAAGGGTAGGTTAGTGGGTGAGAAAAGAGCCAATATTGGAGCTAAAGGAGGGCCTGCTACAGGAGAGGGGAATAGATAATCACTAGATGGTTAATCCTGACTGCAATTTGGTTAGATGTAGAATCAACTCAAATATATAGCTCTGGATGGTTCTGTGCATGCATGTCCAGGATGGATTAACTAAAATGAGAGAAGAGTCCTCTGGGGTCGGTGGCCCCTTCCAGCAATGGCTCAGATGGAGAGGTCTGAGGGGGGAGGGACAGTGCTGTTTGCCTTCTTTAGCTTCTTACTGGAATGTGTTGCTGCTGGAGCTGCTGCTTCCGTCCTCAGGGACACCGGAGCACAGCTTTATACCTTCCAACATGGACTGACGACTCTCAAGGGACCTTCCAGGTCTCCAGTGCCAGATTGGGATTGCTGAGGCTCACCTTTGTGGAGTGAGCAACTCATGGACTCTCTGTCTCTCCAGCATGCAGCTGCTCTTAGACTGCCCAGCCCACATTGTGTGGCCAAAGTAAGCATGTCTCCTTTGCACTACACTGCCATTCACGGGTTCCACCCCTCCAGGGGATTCTAACACACACATCTCAGGTAAGATATGCCAAACTTAGCTTGCTCTTGGCAGGTGAAGGTGGTCTCCGGTTTCCTCTAAAGCTGTACAAATACTAAGGACCTTAAGTTCAGCCTTAAGGCCCACGCTTGTAAACCCAGTGTTTAGGAAATGGATGTAGGAGAATGAGGAGCACAGGGCTAGCCTAAGCTACATGTGAAATCCTGTCAAACAAGAAAAAAAATGTTTTATAAAGGGAGATTCCTAATGAAATGAACTTTCAACCAAAACCCACTCGATTAAAGTTCTGAATCTGCTGTGAAGAATTTCCTTCTCACTGGGAAGGTGGCCTCCTAGGCACACATGACTGGACTTCAAACAATCTAATTGTGAGCTGGTGTACTTTAGCATCCATGCTGTCACAGAAAAACTGCCCCTCGAAACATTCCTTGAGCAATCCCTCCCGGCATCTGCTGTGACAGTCTCATTGTTGTCTCTCCTGTCTTCTCTCTGAGAAGATTAGGAAGGAAGGAAAGAAGGAAGGAAGGAAGCAAGCAAGCAAGGAAGGAAGATAGTGGACAAATCTGGCCACTTCTACGGTTCTGATGAGGAAAAAAACAATCTCTAAGAATTCCAAGTATGAGACAAAACTGTGTGTGAGCATAAGGGCTAGTTTCACACCACCTTTGAGGACCCAAACTGGTCTGCTTTAAAATATTCCTTCATGTATGAGGCAGTCTGGAGCAAAACCAGTGCTCTGTGGAAGAATAGCCTTCAGTTCTGCCTCAGGGAGGCCCCTGAGCACAACTGAGGAACCAGGAAGTCACAGGAGAAAGTTCTTAAAATCTCCTGAACCTGCAAAAGCAAGTCACTGCGTGCCTTCATTAGGAATGGCAGACAGCAGGACCAAACCTGAGCAGCAATGTTGAGCATGCAGAGAAACAGGCAAGGAAGGGGTGGGGCATGGGGAATGGCAAACCAGAGAGGCCACTGGAGTGCCTAAGTTCCAGGAAGAAAGATGGAGGAGAAAGGGGGTGAGCCGGCTCACGAGATATTGGGGAAAGTGGTCAGTGCGCAACGGGGGTAACCAACCTTGGCCAGAATTCCTACAGGAGCTCAAGTCCAGGCACTTTGTAAAGACACTTTATCACAATTAGGGCATGAGGGGGGCTGCTGAGGAGCCACTCTGTCAGACTCAATGGTACCCTGAGGAGACTGAGCCACAGCACCAGGGGAAGCCAAATTCAGAGAGAGGGTTCTCTCACACAAGGACACATGCTTTTGACCCGGACTAGCAAACCAGGTCTCTAACTATGAAGAAAGAGGTCACAATCAAAACAGGCACAGGTTGTCAAAACCTGTTTTCTACCAACCAACTTTCCTTAAAAGACCTTCCAGAAACGGATTCATCTTAATGTTTTCTACTTATGTGCATGCATGCGACTGTGTATGGGTTGGTACAGGGAAGTGACCACGCAGGTCAGAAACTGACAGGTTGTTGATTCTGGGAACTGAACTCTGGTCCTCTGCAAGAACAGTGAGCTATTTCTCCAGCCCCATCAATCTTAAGAGGTTCTGCTGTTAGAAAAGAAAAGAAAAAAAAGAACATTACTTCACAGAGAATAAATCAATTAGATATAAATCATATCAACCATCATCATCATCACCACCATCATCATCATCACCATCATCATCCATTTGTGGGGTAAATCGAGATATACTCTGCTTTGGGTTCATTTTAAATCTGCCTCTTGTGTGTGAGATTCAGGAACTACACTCAATTTTTATATGGTACAATTTGGCCAAGAGGATTGTATGGTTTTTCTCCACATGTGGAGAATTTGCTCTGGGGAATTTCTGTTCCCTTCTTTATGTGTTTAAGTGCTTTGTGTAATCATCTTTGCTGGAATCTGGCATCCACCTGTGACCATGGCAATGTGTCTCTGTGGCTGGAGGCAGGTTCCAACTGTATCTCTATTGCTGGAAGTCGAGTGTGTGTGTGTGTGTGTGTGTGTGTGTGTGTGTGTTTGTAGGGAGGATCTAAATGAAAACAGCAGAGCAGAGTGTCTGCCCAAAACTCCCATCCTCTGACCCTAGAGCCAGTGCCCATCAATCACTACCCAGAGTAGAGGCTATGCTAACTCTCAGTACGAAAAGGGCCACCCTCTTCTCTATATGCAGTGACATCTCCTCAGAGGAAAGCAAAGGGAGGGATAGTGGTCTCGTGGGGACACAATCAGACTAAAGAAGATAGGATAAAACACAGTCCACAAGTAAAACACAGCTGCTAATCCTCCTGGACACCTGACCAGGTCATCAGTCTCCTGGCACAGACATGGTGCTCCTAGGCAGGGTCTTGGTGCCAGCTAGCCTTGGCTTTGGTAGTCTCCTCAGTCTCATTCAGGCCTCTTCTCTCTGATTCCCCTTCTTTAATGGATAAGCCTTAAGTCAGGAGGGGTCAGCTCTGACAGACTAAGGCTCTGAGACACTGGAAATCTGCTTACCTAAGGAGTCGTATCATTTAAACTGCAGAGGATATTCTTCTGACACTCCTAAATCTCATCTCTCACGGATGTCCCTGAGAGCTGGCAGCCTGTGGTATTTATTTGGAGTAACGAACTAGGGATCTAATCCAGACCATAGAGAGCTTGCTCAGCATGCACCAACCCCTGGATTCCCTCCTCAATACAGACTGAACCCAAGCGGGGCAACACACAACTATAATCCTATCACTCAACAGGAGGAGGAAGGAGGATTGAGAGTCCAAGGTCATTGTTGGACATAGAGGGACTTAGAGGCCGGTATGAGCTCCATGAAACTCAGAAGGAAGAGAGAATTTGGAGTGGGAAAAATGTCCACGCAGTAAAGTGACTCTTTCATTATACAGAGAAGCAGGTGGACAGAAAACAAGAAGATTTTATTGAGTGCTGAAGGTAGCAGGCCTCATGGTCAGGACTGAGGGGCTACCCTTCGAGAGGAGGTCTGGGGGAAAGTTACACTTTCCTCCTGGGCACACCAGTCTTCAAAGGACCCATTTTCCTACAAGTCCATAAAAACACAAGCCTCCCATCACAAACCCAACAAATGTAACTGGGTATCTAGCTTCTCAAAAGACCAAGGATCACCAAACGGAACATTCTAGAATAGTGACACAGTACTACCTCACATGTCATGGGTCCATGAAGGGGAAGTAAAACTCACTGTGGTCAGAACAAAGTCGGTCACCTGTAGCCAGGCCAGGTGGCCCATGCCTTCACGTCCTTTCACACGTACTGAAAACTGGGGCTTTCGGGTCTCATCAGGCTGTGTCATGGGCATGTGAGAGAAGAAATTATGCAAATGATTGAATAAATGAACGTGGTTTGTCTTTCTAGTAATGGGAAAGTATGTGGCTTGGAAAGCACCGAGGATTCTTCGTACTACAACAATTTTCTCAGGAGAGTCACATTACATCCCTGGAGAAAAAAGACCCCAGAGTCCCCTCTGTGAATTCTCTATGCTTTATTACCACATTGTAAAGTGCAGCATTGCTAGGTTGTAGGGAACACAAGGTCCCTATAGAATCTGCCCCCTGCCCCAGCTCACTGTTGCAGCCCAAAGGCATTTGAGAGGCTGAGGAAGCTAAAAACCAGCCCAGCTGGCTTTCAGACCTTGGTCAGGTTGAATGGCACTTGAGAGAGCCACCTGTTGGTTTCTACAGTTTTATTGACACATCACCTGTACTACTTCATCCCTGGAGCACTGAGATCGTGTGCGTTGTCTTCTCTCTTCCAATACATGGGTGGAAGGAACCAGAGATTCCCAGCCGGAAGACGAGAGGAATGACAGGTAGGAATGTGGAAGGGCTGGTGGTGTTGTCCGTGGAGGGGTGGGGGAAGGTGTACAAAAGCATGAAGGTGTGCGTGCACATACGTGTGTGTACAGCCTTGTGGAGGCCAGGGGCTGATGTCAAGTGTCTTTCTAAATCATTTCTCCCCTTTATTTTTGAGATGGGGGCTTTTTCCATGAACCTAGACCCCATTGATCTGTTGAGCGGGCTGACAAGATGAATCTAGAGCTCACTGATTGGCTGGACTGGCTGGCAAGATGAATCTAGAGCTCACTGATTGGCTGGGCTGGCTGGC
>JADRCH010000116.1:1894784-1964452 GCA_019843965.1 Rhynchomys soricoides | reverse complement strand
GCTGGCAAGATGAATCTAGAGCTCACTGATTGGCTGGGCTGGCTGGCCTACAAGCTCCGGAAGCCTCCTTAGCAGTGTGTTACAGGGTCACCCATACCCAGCTCTTTATGTGGGTACTGGGGACCCAAGTTCAGGTCCTTATGCTTGCATAGCAAGCACTTTACAGACGGAGCCATGCCTGCAGTCCTTGAGTCCTAACGTTTTCTTTCCTCTTACTCCCAGACCTTGGACAAAATCATCTAAGCATTTATCATGCGTGTATGGCATTCCAGCTCCCTGCTCACGGGGTGCGCTTTGTATTGCAAAGTCTTCTTCTTCTCCCTTCTGATGGAGGGACCAAAGACCTTACCCACCCCCAGCCCCCAGACATCTGCCTGAGAGTAGAGGAATGGCAGGCAGGAATGTGGAAGTGCAATTTGAAACTTTGTCCAATAGGAACATGGAGATGCACTGGTCATCAGGCAACTGACAGTGGGGCAGTACCCCCTCCCCACCCCCAAAGAGTGAACCTGCTTGAAAGAGGCCAGCACCAATGGGCATGATTCTCAGATGAACATACGTCTCACATTCTTCAGTTGCTAGAAACAGAAAGGTCTCTCTACCACATATAAGCTCCTAAAACTGTGGAGTGTGTAGATGGTACCTGAGTATCCTGCAGAGCGTGAAGAAGTCCATGCAGCCATACTGTGAGACAGCCATGAGCAAGTGCCATCAGCTTTGAGGTACTGGCCATCTCTTAACTCTCTCTCCCTGCCCGTCATCATCTCCAAACAAGATTGTTCCTTTTGGGGACACACACGTGCCCCGACTCCCCTATAAGATGTCCACAAGTATCCAATACAAATATTTTGTATTTTAGTATCTTAAAATAATTACCTATCCCTTGAACCCCTATTTTCTTCCAACTCTCTTCTCTCCCATCCAAGAATCTATTCTATCTACCTCAGTGGATGTCAGATTCTGCATTGTGCTGGTTGTCTTGCCCCTATCTCTCCTCCTCTGTGTTTTGTTCCTACAGCTCAGGATGACCACAGTCCTTCACCTGCTCATGCAGGACCCAGAAGTCACGGCCCTTCTTGACCCTTCACATTCAATATCTACTCAGACTCTGTTCACATCAACAACCCTCTACATCTTTCTCTGATCTCTCAACAGTCCAACACCAGACCTTTCAGAGCCAGGTGTTCTCGGGTAGCCCAGTCCATTTCCCTGGGTAGCTACTTGCCATGAAAGGCAGCTCCAGAGCTACCTCCCCTGCGTGAAACATGGGTAAAAACCTTCTGGACCCTGGGACTCACCCATTGCACACAGGTGGAGATATCTGTAGCCACGACCTTGAAGAAGGTCAATCAGCGGGTTTGATTCTGTGGCAATTCTGTTTGGGACCTTACATATCTGTGCTGGGAACTGCATCTTCTGCCCTGGCACATTTCACCATCTGTCCTACTTGGCACTCTGTTACTGTGATAAACACCACGACCAAAACCAACCTGGGGAGAAATGGGTTTATTTTTCTGCATCACAATCCATCATTGAGGTAAACCAGGGTGAGAACACAAGGCAAGAACCTGGAGGCAGGAACTGAAGCAGAGGCCACAGAAGGAACGGTTCATTGGCTTGCTCTCCAGAGCTTGCTCATCTTGTGTCTTAGTTAAGGTTTCCATTGATGCGCAGAGACACCATGTCTAAGGCAACTCTTATAAAAGACAACATTTAATTGGGGCTGCCTTACAGGTTTAGAGGTTCAGTCCATTATCATCAAGGCGGGAGCATGGCAGCATCCAGGCAGGCATGGTGCAGGGGAAGCTAAGAGGTCTACATCTTCATCCAAAGGAAGCCAGAGCAGATTGACTCCCAGGCAGCTAAGAGGAAGGTCTCTCAAAGCCCACCCCCACAATGACCCACTTTCTCCAACAAGACCACACCTCCTAATAGTGCCACTCCCTGGACCAATCGTCCCCACACCACCACAGCCTGCTTTCTTATACAACCCGGGAGCACCAAGGGTGGCACACCCCACGTGGGCTGAGCCTCTCCCTTCTCCACATCAATCATTAATCAAGAAAAGGCCCTCACAGACTTGCCCACAGGCCAATCTAATGGAGGCAATTCATCAGTTGAAGTTCCCTCTCCCAGGATGTCTTGGGCTTGTGTCAAGTTCACACAGAGAAGCAAGACACACATCACCATTCCTCCTCACTGTCAGCTGATCAAAGTGTCTACGTCAGTAATGGAGACATCCAGTGTCTACACTGCAGAAAGAAATGACTGACGAGATGGGTGTGTTGAATCTGAATGAGACCTATTCGGTATACACATGCTTTCAAATGTCACAGGGCACTCCACCAGTATGGACAATATTTTTATTCTTTATCAGTTAAAAAAAACAAATTAAACATGCCCAGTGTGGTGGCTTAATCAAGATCTACCCTGTCAGCCAGCTGTAATGACTCATGCCTATAACCACAGCACTTAAGAGGCCTGGGAAAACAGGATTGCCCCAGGCCAGCAGCTCTCAACCCGTGGGTTGAAGCTCTTTTGGGAGTCGAATGACCCTTTTACAGAGGTCACCTAAGACCATCTGCATATCAGGCATTTACATTATGATTCAGGAGAGTAGCAAAGTGGCAGTTAGGAAGTAGCAAAGAGGGCAGTTGTTGGCTGGGGTCACCACAACATAAGGAACTGTGTTAAGGGGTCACAGTATCAGGAAGGTTGAGAACCACCGTCCTAGGCTATATGGTAAGCGCCAAGCCAGCTTGGGTTATAGCCCTGTCTCAAACAAACAAACCAAGCAACCTATATATGCCAGTCCCTGGAGCTTTATCACCTTGCCAGCCCAAACCATCTAGCACAAGGCAGGAAGGGCAGGTTCCCTCCTCCCCCAGCTCCTCCCACCTCCGTTTGTGTTTACCTATCCACAGCCCTAGGAGTAGGGGAGGGATTGAGACTCAGCCCTATCCTAACTCTCCTAGTTCTGTTTGCTCTACAAGCTCACTGTCCGTGAAGAGTTAAGAGACGCTGGAGTCATTTTGGCTTCTACCATCTCCTGTACAGTGGCCTCAAGCTCTACTTTGAAACAGGCATCCATTGTCTTTTTTTTTTTTTTTTTTTGGTTTTTCGAGACAGGGTTTCTCTGTATAGCCCTGGCTGTCCTGGAACTCACTCTGTAGACCAGGCTGGCCTCAAACTCAGAAATCCACCTGCCTCTACCTCCCGAGTGCTGGGATTAAAGGCGTGCACCACCACTGCCCGGCATCCATTGTCTTAAGATATCAGTCCATGCTGCATGGAGTCATTCCACACTAATGCCCCGTCCCAGGGCACACAGCATGGCCCCCACAACCCTAGGAGGCTTGCCTGACTCTGAGTGGCACACTCTCCAGTAGGTTCTGAGAGGACTGAGGTTCTTGGTACTCCTTCCCTCCCTCTGTGGGAGCACGGGCTCCCTCTCTTCTGCCAGCGTCACCCCCTCTCCACTTTTGTGCTCCAAACAGCACCTGGCCCAGGAAGGTTTCCATTTAGATCCAGCGAAGAGCTTGTCACAGTAAATTAAGAGTGTCTTACCTCACTGTGTCCCACAGTAGATCTGTAGTTCTGAAGAACTGTATCCTGCCATGCTTGGTGATACGTACTTATAATCCTAGTGGGGGGGGGGGAGTTTGGGGCAGGAGAATCATGAGTTCAAGGCCAGGCTTAGCTACAATAGTGAGAACCATAAATGAATGAATGAATGAATAAATAATCTCTATCTCTCTCTCTCTCTCTCTCTTTCTCTCTCTCTCTCACACACACACACACACACACACACACGCACACAGAGAGAGAGAGAGAGAGAGAGAGAGAGAACCATGCTAAGAAGATGGCTCAGCAGGTAAATCGCTTGCTACATAAAACATAAGGACCAGCATTTTGACCCTCAGAACCTCCATACACGCTGCCTCCAGCATGTAGGAGACAGAGAGAGGGCTTCCTAGAGCAAGCTAGCTAGCCAGACTAGTTACATCGATGAGCTCTGGGTTCAAGTGAGAGACCCTGTTTATAAATATAAGACAGAGTAGGGCTGAGAAAGACATACAACATCAGTGTCATCCACATACGTGCATGCATGTATATCTGCAGCCTACAAGCACACATATGTGCACCTATGCACATAAGTGCCCATACAAAAGCAATTATGCATGAACACAAGCAAAGATGCATATATATGCACATATATATATATATATATATATATATATAATTAAAATGAAATAAAACTAAACACCAACAAAAAAATTATCTCCTTGGGACCCTGAAGCTTATCACAGGGCCTGTATGCAGTAGGTTCTAGACAAATCATCTCTACTGTATAGCTGAAGGCCCTCGAGGGAACAAGCAATGGCCTCATGCGTCAAGGCTATGGAATGTTCTCCAAATGAAGGGAGAAATTCCACGCTGGATTCTCATATAGAAGTGCAGTCCTGGATAGATCGGGCTTTCCTTTCAGGCTTACACTGTTAATAAAAAAAAAAAAGTCACGTACTCTTTAGTCTCACAGAACCTTCATGCAAACTGAAACGCCACGTCTCCAGCAACACGGCCACACCATTCAGAACTGAGCCCACCCCATTCCTACCTAACCCCAAACACGTGCACATAAGACTATAAGGTTCTTCCTCCCAATCTGGTCTGCTGCAGTAACAGACCCAGGAGACGGTCCCGGGCCTGTGGATAACTCTTCAGCTGAAGTGAATTGGGAGCCTTGCCAAGTTTTTTTTTTTTTCAGACTCTGAGCTTCTCTCTGCATAAGGATGCCAGGCATCCTGGAAACAGGGCAGCCTTCCCACCTTGCTAGACTATAGGAAGGGCACAAAAGAAGCCACAGGCATGGAGATACAGCCCAGAGCAGACACTGCAGGCCCCATACACTGACTATACACTGTCCCCAATAGGGTCTTCTCTATTTACAGACTGAAATGTTGATCTTGGGGTTAATTCCATCTTGGTGTTAAAAATAAACACAGTGTATTCGTGTGTGCCTGTCCCTGGAAGGAAGATGTCCCACCCCAAAATGAACTTATTGTGAGGGACAGGCCTTTGATCCATCCACAGTGATAGTGTCCTATAAAAATTCAGTCTCCCTAGCAGCAGGAAGGTTACATGATCTGTTCCATGTACAGGTAAGGACTTAAAGACCAACTGAGAGGCAGATAGATAGAGACACCAATAAGAAGCTGTGTGGACCTGTTTCTTGGGCTCTTAGCTTGTATTCTGACAGAGCTCAGTCTTCTATGACCAGCACCTGTGATTTAATGGCTTTCTGTAAGGCTGCAAACGACTATGTGGTACTTACTGCAGAGAGACAGACCATCACAAACAGAGCAGAGCTGACTCCAGAGACTGATACATTGTCCAAAAAACAAACAAAACAAAAAAAACTGTGACATCAAAACTTATAGAAACAGGAGCTTGAGAGATAGTTCAGCTGGTGAGGTGCTTACATGCTGTGAAACACAAGGATGTGAGTTCCTACATTTTTATAGGACCTGTGTAAAAATGCTCACGTGTAACCTCAGCACTGAGAAGGCGAGACATGTGCAGCCCTGGGATCAGCCAGCCTATCCCAATGGTTGAGTTTCAAGCCAGTAAGAAAGTCTGTCAGATAAAAAGCAAGTGGGGACTAGGGTGATGGCTCAGTAGTCAAAATGCTTGCTGTGTGGAAGAGAAAGCCAGCCAGTGTGCGAAGCTCTTTGCTCCTCTTCCTGAGCATCCTGCCAACCCTGGCCTCCCTAGCTTGGAGCAGGGATGGGCTGGAAAGGCTGGAGAAAGCTTGGTTGCCCACGGTTGTAAGAATCATTCTCACACCATCGGATTTTTCCTGTTGTTGGTTCCATGGCGTGAAGCTTGTTTCTGCTGTAGTCAGTATTCGACCAACTCCTTCACACACTTGGTGTCCTTGCTCAAGGTTTCTCAAAGGAGCCACTCCATCTTGCCGTCCATCAAAGGTTGTGATGGTTGCCTGCACCCAGGGAGGGCACATAGCTCCCCCTGTGCATGCAGAGCTGAATATCTGACTCAGGGGGCCCTACTGATCACAGGTTTTTGCAGTTTCACATTGGGAACATACTTACCACTCCGCTGCCTTTCATGTTGGTAACCTGATGCTCTGTGTGTCCCTTCTGGAGATACCCAAAGCATCAGCTACCCCCCCCCCCCCCGACATGTTTAACCACAGTAAATCAAGTTAGATCCGCCAATGACCTTTGGAAAATTCCCAAGAAGTAAAGTCCAGATGTGACGGTATACCCCGGGACCAGGCCCCCTTGCACTAGCAAAAGGGAGGCCTGGTTTGTTTATATTGATTTTCACACTCAGGAGGAGAAACAACGAAAGCAGTCTTTAACTCAAAACCGGTCAAGAGTTTTCTGTAGGAATCATTTTCAAAAGCTCAATCCTTTTGGCAGCAATGTTTTCTTTGAAGGCTAGTTTTAGTTTCCTGTTGACCGAGAAAAAGCATGCGGAAAGCCAAATGCCTTGCAGGAGCACTCTGGGTGGATGAAGGGCCATGAAGGCACACTAGAATGGAAGCAAGACTAAGCTGGAGGGGGAAGTCACACATCTGTGGGAAAGTGCAGAAGGAGAGAGGGGAGATGGGTACTTTGAATTCTTATGCATGCCCCCTCCTTCTGGGTTTCTGCAGAAAATTACTAATGTTGAGCCATTAAGGAATAGTAACCGAAAGAGAACAGAATGAAAAGCCAGGCCAGAGCTCATGGCTGTGATCTTTGGGGAGGGCTGCCTGTGCACAGTGAACTTTGGGGAAGGCAGGCTGTGCTACTGTTTGTCCTAGGATAGGCTCTGGACTGTGAGTTGGAATGTGCCTTGAAATAGCCCAGCAGGCACAGAGTTAAAAATATTTGCTGCAGGCTCTGTGAGGACAGGTCACTAAAGTTACAAACCTGCTATCTAGAAGAGAGTACAGAGAGCCAGGGATGGTTAGACCAATAGGCTCAGACACTGCCCCCTCTGGTCATTCAGGTTAGCCAACTTGGGCTGTACAAAGCCAACCTCACTGACAGCTATGACTGTCATTCACTGACCTCTTATACTTAGTCCTGGTAGACTGACCTTTGACCCCTATTTTTGGTTTTTTATTTTTTATTTTTTGCGAATGGTACCCTAGGACTTGGATGGTGGAATTTGTGGACCCATGATCCATTACCGGAGACCACCATGTGTGACCTAAGCTTTGGCAAGAGATTTGGAGCTAGCAGTGGGTAGCCAAACCCCTGCCTCCTCCACTGTGCCTCTTATAGAAGGGACCCCGTAGCTCTGGGTCTGTGTCCTATGAGAGAAAATGTTAAGAGTGGCGGTCTTGGGGACCACAGTGGAGCAGGAACAATGCTATGTGTGACAGGACACAGGATGTACATCAGGCTCTTCAGAACCATGGATGTCGTCGTTACAACAGCTCCACAGTCCATGTACTTTCCTGTCTGCCTTCAACCGAGAGCCTGGCTTCACCGTAGCAGGGAATTTAAAAACTGTCAGACATGGGCTCCTTTCTGATTCAGGGTGGGAGAGAATGAGTCACAGCACCTGCTGTGACTGTGCTGGTGGCTGGAAACTGGAGGCCGCCATGCTGAAGAGCTCATGAACAGACTGGGAAGGAGGGAAGAGTTCTCCACCTTCAGAGATGACGATGCCAACAGTGGAGGTAACACGATAGAGGGTGCATGTGACTGCAGTGCCAACCCTCGTAATCTCAGCCTGGGTACAGTACTCCCTCCCCACTGCCCCCCTGTCCTGCCTGAGTGATAGGTAACTGCATGGCCAGAGCTGGGGTGCAGAGAGGTGTCCCATAGACACACGGAGAACATCAAATTGTGTAAGAGGCTCCAGCCAAAGCCTGGATGAATTAATGGCATATATGCATAATGGAATACTACTTAGGCATGAAAAGGGATAGACTCCTATTGTTCTGTAGGAACCAGGAAGTCAATCTTTTAGAAGAACAGGATGGAATGGTGGCCCTTGTCCGCTAGGAAGGTTATACAGAAATTCAAGAAGAGGCTCCAGACCCAGCTGAAGTGGAGAAGTGCCCTTCGTTATTCCTTAGCATTGTAAGGCAAATGCACCTATGACACATTTTTGAATGACCATCACCAAAAATTCAAAATGCCTAATGCATCAAAGTGGTTGTGCTAGCTGGTTTTGTGTCAACTTGACACAGGTTAAGAGTCATCAGAGAGAAAGAAGCCTCCGTTGAGGAAGTGACTTCATGAGATCCAGCTGTAAGGCATTTTCTCAATTAGTGATCCATGGGGGAGGGCCCAGACCATGGTGGGTGATGTCATCTCTGGGCACCTGGGTTCTATAAGAAAGCAGGCTGAGCAAGCTATGGGAAGCAGCACTGTGATGTTTTGAATATGCTTGACCCAGGGAGTGGTACTATTTGGAGAGGTGGCCTTTTAGAGTAGGTGTGGCCTTGTTGGAGTAGGTGTGGCCTTTTGGAGTAGGTGTGGCCTTGTTGGAGTAGGTGTGGCCTTTTGGAGTAGGTGTGGCCTTGTTGGAGGATGTGTATCTCTGTGGGCGTGGGCTTTAAGACCCTCCTCCGAGCTGTTTGGAAGCCAGTCTTCCACTAGCAGCCTTCAGATGAAGATGTAGAACTCTCAGTTCCTCCTGCACCATTCCTGCCTGGATGCTGCCATGCTCAGGCCCTGATGATAATGGACTGAACCTCTGAACCTGCAAGCCAGACCCAGTCCTTAAAAGAGTTGCCTTAGTCATAGTGGCTGTTCACAGCAGTAAAACGCTAAGACAAGCACCTTCCGTGGTCTCTGCATCAGCTCCAGTTTCCAGCCCTGCTTGAGTTTCTGTCCTGACTCCTTCCAATGACGGACTATGATCTGGAAGCCAAATAAACCCCTTCCTTCCCAACTTGCTTTTTGCTCATAGTGTTTTGTTGCAGCAATAAAAACCCTGTCTAAGACAGTGGTGAATGCTGGAGGGAGACTGGTCAGCTGACTTAATCTGCTTTCTATTGTGAAAAGCAGTGTCTAAAAGCAACCTGGGGGACGAAAGGGTTTATTTGACTTACAGGTTATAGTTCATCATCCAGGAAAGTCAGGGCAGGAACTGACGCAGGAACATAGATGCAGAACCTGAAGCAGAGCCCTTTGAAGAAGGCTGCTTGCTAGCCTGATCTCCATGGCTCGCTCAGCTTTCTGATACAACCAGGACCACCAGCACAAGGTAGCACCGCCCACAGTGGGCTGACCCCTCCCACATGCATAATTAATTTTTAAAAATGCCCCTCAGACTTGCTCACAGGTCAGTCTGATGGAGGCAATTCTTCAGTTGAGGGTCCTTCTTCCCAAATGACTCTAATTTGTGTCGAGTTGACAAACTCTAAGAAGTACAGAGGTACTTAATTGTCTGAGCCATTACACATGTTAGGTGTGTATAGTGTTACTATCATGTATGTCAGAAGAGATGGATGAACTGAAAAAGTAAAAATAAAATAATATTTTTTTTAACTTAGGAATTGAGCTAGGTAGGCTACCTTCCTGCTTCTGCTTTGTAGAAATGTGTGTATGTGTGTGTATGTCTGTGTTTGTGTTTCTGTGTGTGTCTGTGTATGTGTTTGTGTGTATCTGTGTGTCTGTGTCTGTATGTCTGTGAGTGAGCATGTGTAAGTGTGTGTGTGTGTGTCTCTATATATGTCCGTGTGTGTGTGTGTGTGTGTGTGTGTCTGTGTATGTGTGTGTGTCCATGTGTGTATGTATCTCTGTGTGTGTATGTGTGTTCATGTCTGTGTGCACGTGTGTCTCTGGTTAGATAACCCAGCTTCCCCATCTGGTAGCTTTATGCACTCCATGGTTCCCTGTAGGTTTTCTGATGACTCTGTCTCTCTTCAGATGAGCTGCCATTGCCCTGTTCAAGGGTGTGGCCCATCAAAGGCAAGCCCTGCTTGGCCCTCTGCTCCCCTTTACATATGGAAAGTCTGGAGATGGTGCCACATCCCAGACTCTGCTTAGGTCTGAGCTGATCAGCTTTCTGGGTGTTTGTCTGCAGTTCCCTGTGAGCAATGTTCTAATGATATTCGATGTCACATTCTCACTGAAAATAAATTTATACAGACAGGTTGCTCCCTTTAGGATAAATTCCCAGAGGTGACTATTGTTAATCATTTCCCTTGAGGAGATTAATTACATCTCCTGATTATCTGGATGAGTGAACATTTTCCACCTTATTTACTAATTGAATTTATTTTTGTGGAAATGTTTACAAATAATTCTACCCAGCTACAGACTCTTCCTATTCATGTGTTTCTTATCAATGTATTTAGATGTTGACATAGAGTGGCTCTTTATTATTGGCTGTGTGTGTGTGTTGAGCATGTGGCTGGACGTGAATGTGGGCATATGTGTGGAGACCAGAGGCCAACCTTTGGTGGAATTCCTCAGGTGTCATCCACCTTGTAATTTATTTTAGTCAATTTGTCGTTTCTGGGAGAGGGACTCTAGTGTGAACCTGGAGTCAGTCTGAGGGATCCACTTATCTCTGGTGCCACCGAGGTGGGTTTTACAAGTGTGCACACCACACCAACATTCTCATGTGCTTTCTGAGTATCCTCTTGCTTGCTCTGCAAGCACTTCACAGACCGGGCTGTCTCTCCTGGCCATTTATTGTGATTTTTATGAGCTCCTTCCATGCCTGACTTGGTAGGCCACTAAGGACCACATTCCCAGGGCCTGTGTTACATATGTGTGTTTTACCTGGTCTCCAGGAAGTCTGGTCCATCGTTCCTGGAATGAGTTCATTCTTACAGTATAGAGGAATTTCAGAGATTGAGACTCACACTACCAGTGTGGTTCCACCATCTTCCTCACAGAACGTTCCAGAACTTTCTGTGCACTATTGTTCCTGCTTTATAGCCTAGTTTTTATTCACTGGTTATATTCGGTCTTATGAAAAAAGCCAGGCTCTCGCCACTTCTGACATAGGGGTTTAATTCAATATTCAGTATTAAGATCAATAAATATCCCATAAAATAGAAATCCTTCAGAAGAGAGGCTCAGGAAAATGAACCGATGGGGCATTTCTGAGTCAAAACAAACAACGATGTCTTTATGAAGCAGTGATGGATCAAAATCACTACCCCTGGGTTCACAGTATGCTCAGCAGGCAGCTCACTCACTGTGCAAACCCAAGGGCCTGAGCTCAATGCCTGCTGTCCACGTAAAGATGGAGGAAGAGACCAACTCCCTCTGACCTCCACACGTAGTCAGTGGCATTTATACATCCACTTGTGCAGATCTTACACACACACACACACACACACACACAAGTAATTTAAAAAATCTCACCTTGCTCACCTTGTTTAAAAATTATTAGCAGTTTAAACTTGTCATGTGACTTTTTCCCTTTTTAAGACCTCACATGTTTCTTTAGTAATCTGGGTCAGGACTACCTATGCTGAGCAATGGATGGTGAGAGTCAGGGCTTCCGATCTGAGGTCTGGCATAGAGGAGAGACACTCACAGGCCCATTATCAAGTACAGTTTGAGGTTCACAGCTGTGGAGAGTGAGGTCTGAAGCAGCCACCTGCTTCTTGTCCCAGATCTTCTGGAGCCCTGACCTTGGGCTGTAGTGATATATTTTAGCTCTTGTGTTAGCTTTTAGCCACTGTGATAGAATGCCTGACACAAACACCTGAAAAAGAAAAAGAAAATATTTGCTTGCTCATAGTTGATGGGCTCAAAGGCAGAGCATTCTCAGTGGTTTTCAGCTTTGACTGGTGTTTTGTAGCCATTGATGCTAAGAAAATTGTTTGGTCCTCATGTGAGACCTCTAAAAGCAGGAACAGGCCCTGTATCTGTTACTGTTGCCTGCCTTTGGATCCGTTTCCCCTAACTGGATGGTCTTGTCTAGCCTCAGTTGAAGGAGATTTGCCCAGTCCTCCTACAACTTGATATGCCAAGGCAGGTTGATATGCATGGGAAGTCTCTCCTTCTCTGATGAGAAAGGGGGAGGGAGTAGGGGGTGGAGGGGGAGAGGGAGAGGGAGAGGGAGGGACTGGGAAGAAAGGAAAGAGGGGAAGCTCCAACAGGATGTAAATTAATTGATTAGTTAGAGAGGAAAACTCATATAAATATATGGTACAAATTTGCAGAAATATGTTTAGGCCTACTTCAGAAATTGCTGGGAATTCCATCCTCATTCCAAGCCAAACTTTATTTAAAGATTTTTCTTCAAAAATGAAACTCAAGTCCACAACTCAAACAGCTGTTTTAGACACTCTAACACAATCCGACCCAACGATAAATCAACCCGATTGACATATGCTGAAGGATGGTAGGCTAATAGTAGAGACCTTTGCTTTCCATAGTTGAGCCGTGCCATGGCTCCTACACAAGCGGGAGACTCTGTGCGCAGGAAAACTCCTGTGATTGTGATATGCCACAGTCTCTCAGGTCTGACTCCAGGCATTTCCGTGCTTGCTGGAAATGTGTGGCCCAGGGGGCCCCCGAAGTGCAACCTGTGTGTGTGTGTGTGTGGTGCAGCTGTGTGATTCAGTACAGGCATGTCCTGCCAGAACCCCTCAGATTCACTGACATTTGGATCTGAATTAATTTTTCATGGTTGTATGTTCAGAAATCTTTTCCTGTTGCCAAATGTTCTACAACCCCACATTGGTGGCCATAGTTTATGAAGCTGGGTTCTCCTTGAGAAAATCCAGAGGCAAGTTTTGCCTTTTCTCCTGCTGTCTGGGTTAGGATGGGGAAGCTCTTACACCCTCCATCTCCCTATCCATAAGGAAAATGACATCTTTCAGCCTACTATGATGGTCCAGGACAATAAACCCAGGGACTCTGGAGGCTGAGACAGAAGATCACAAACAAGTTCAAGGCCAGACTGAACCACAGACTGAGTTCAAATCCATCCTGAGCAAACTGCTGAGACCCTGTCTCAATTTTTTTCTTAAAAACGTGTTAAGGGCTGGAAATAAAACTTCATGGTACAGTAATCACCTAGCATGTACCAGGCCCCAGGTTCCATCCCCAGTACTATAAACAAAAAGTGTCATCCAGGTATCCTAATACCTATAGGCTCTGTAACTAGTCTTACCCTGTCAGACTTGGGAGTGGAAGTGGCTGACTAGAGATAGGCTAGAGAGATTCAAGACGGACACTGTGAATTCTTTACTGAGAGTGAGATGCCAACAGAGAGGATGTAAACCCTGAACCCAATTCAGACGATTCATCAGCCTCCACTTCGAGGGACTGTGAGCCAGTAAACAGCTCGTCAACTCAAGCTGGTTTTCCCCCTGATGTTTACAACCTAAAAATATAAACAATTGCACTAGAATTTAGCTGAGGAAGAACCCAAGCCAGAAAGAAACATCCCTGAAGAATGGGGATGCCTCTAGCCTTTGAAGATCCCCTAGAGGTGAGGGATGTGGAATCTGAGACCCGTTTCCAATTGAAAGTTGCAACGCGGGCAGAGCACAGCCATGGCCCTCACTGAGGTACCAGGTCTCAGCTAGGTCAGGGAGAAATGGGGCTGGAATTCCATTCTTTAGGCAAAAGGCTTCAGGGTGGGGACAGGTCCACGTGGAGCTCTGGGTCTTGTCTTGGTTAATCTTTCACCCAGAAGATAAGAACCAGCTCTGGTGTGATAAACAGCTTGACATCTCGAGCTCTCCATGTTACTGGAATTCATGGTGCCAGGTCAGTCTTAAGTGCAGTGTCCAAAGCCCTAAACAGGGGGAGTCCAGGGTCTAACGGAGGTTATTGAACGCAGGCCTGGTGTGTTTACATGTCAGTACCAGGTGTGGCTCTCAGAGCCTGAAGAATGAGAAGCACCATCAATAACATCTCTTAACTCTGTACAAATTCATACCAGGTCAGCATACCACTAATAATTCTTCACCCACAAGATGGATGCTGGCCCACCACAGATATTTATATTATGTTCTGAGCTGCAGACTTTCGCAGCTCTTAGAGGGCTAGGCTAGCAGGCTTTGGTGTGCTAATGGGTCCTTACCCTACTCATTCCCGTCAGAAGATGTGTCATACCCCAAATTGGGCTTGCCTCCGGTCATGGCTAGGGGATGGGACAGTCATTCTTGGAGGAAACTTGAGCTGAGGGCAGAGGGCTCAAGCAGTTTTAGCGAAGTAAACTGGCATGCTGGGTAAGGGTGCATGACTAGAAAGCATTGAGGAGACCATAGATGACCCCTATCAATCATCAAAGTGTGCTCACAAAGGAATCCAGAGCTCTGGGAAGGAACGTGGCCTGGATGGCACTCAAGTTCAGCCCCAAGAGGCCATAGCAGAGAATGCGTACAAACCTAACCAGACCCTTGTGCTGGGATCTTTGAAGTCATTGCAGTCTCTCTGAGAGCTGGAAGGTGTGAGTGACTAACCACTGCACAGGAATATGGAGATAGTAACATATATACAGTAGATATGTTTCCAGATATATATTCAGTAAATACACACACACACACACACACACACTTGATGGCCCCATACACCTGTCCTCCTATCTTCTGGTTTTGGGGTTCCCTCACTTCCCCTTATTCATCTCGTGGTCTTTCTCAAGGAACAGGGGTGATGGTCTCAGTTCCCAAAGGAAGTCTCGGGTACAGCAGTGCCTAGACTGATAATGTGCAGCACGAGACTAGAAGATGAGTTCGTGGCAAGAGTAACAGGAGGAGGAAAGGTCTAAAACTTACTCAAATTAAGGGCTGGACAAATGGATCAATGGCTAAAGTGCTGAAAACATGTGCACCTTAGTTCAAATTCCAGAAAATTGGGGCATGGTTCTGTGTGCACCCCAAGGCTAGGGAGGCAGAAACAGAAGAATCCCTGGACCACCCTGGGCTGCCTGCCTAACTATAATGATGAGTTATGGAATCAGCGAAAGACGTGGCTTCAGAGTATGAGGTGGAGGACAGGCAAGATGGCCCAGCTGCTAAAAAGGTGCTTGTAGCCAACTCCGACAACCGGTGTTCAATCCAAGGACACCACACAGAGTCAACCCCTGGAAGTTTTCCTCTGACCTCCACATGTACGTTGTGGTGTGTATGCGCCCACAGACATACTCACACGCAGAGACACACATACATACACAAATAAATAAGCAATGTCAATGCATTTGGCGTTGAGTGCCCGTCGTTAAGTGCTGCCTCTACAGTGCAGTGTGTCATGACCCAGTCCCTTTGTGAAGCAACTGCCTAAGCTCTACTAGCTACGGGCATGGAAAAGCCATCAGAGCTTCAGGTGGGAAGGAACCGCCTTGATCATTAAACAGCTTCTGCTGCCATGCTGTTTGTATCATTGGGTCTAGACATGGCCTAACACGAGGAGAACAGAAGCTAAAACAGTTCGAGGCAGAGAGCATCAGACAAGAATTGTATCATCATGCAAAGATACAATCCATCGATGAGAAAGAACCTAAAAGACTAATGAATTACTAATCAAAATATTAATAGCCAATACTAAATATTAATAACTCTGCCCCCATTCCTCAGCAGCTATTGAATTCCTAACACAGAAATCATAGAGTGGACCGAATCTGTGACCCTCTTGTTTTGGGAGGGTTGAGGTACTAGGAGGTACAGAACTTGAAAGAAGAGTAAAACAGTTGAGAAGAGCCATGGCTTCTGACTTCCTGGCTTCCTGGAGACAAGGTGGCCAGGTGTCTCTGGCTCTCCCCTCCCCCTGCTGTTCCTTCCAGCTCCATCCTGCTTGCTCACTCTCCCAGAGTTAGTCACCATGCATCAACCAGCCTGTAGCAAGTCCCTCACCCCCACTGTGGACTGAAACAAAGGGAGCCTCTCCCAGCCAGTGCCAGCAAAGAACTCTAGATTCTTCAAGCCAACCGCTGAGGGGACAGGATCCCCACTCTGCTGACAGCTCTGTGAGTCAGCCTGGAAGCTGCCCCCACCCCTAAGGCAGGTGGTTGGATGATACCTTTGTGCCAAACCCTTGACTCCTCAGCCTGTGAGCAATCTTCAGGCAGGGACACCTGAGCTGTACCCATTGCTGACCACAGAACTCAGGGTCAATATGCATAACATGTTGTCTAAGCTATACTAAGGCAGGGCTGCTCATTTGTTATGCACCAGTGGATGGCTAAAGCAAGAAATAAATAATCAGCCAAGAGCAGCCTCCAAAAATACTGAACAG
The DNA here is from genome assembly GCA_019843965.1 of Rhynchomys soricoides. NCBI lineage: Eukaryota > Metazoa > Chordata > Mammalia > Rodentia > Muridae > Rhynchomys > Rhynchomys soricoides. The sequence continues at coordinate 1,948,268 of JADRCH010000116.1, read as the reverse complement.
AACAAAGATAAAGGCAAAAAGCAAAGCAATGGTTACCCAGCAGGCATGGCAAAGGTGGCGGAGGGGGCGTGGTCACCACAGACACTACAGGTATTAAAGAGATAACATGGAGTTATTCACACCCCACTGATATTAGAGAGATGGTGTGGAGTCACCAAAGACCTCCCTGATATTAGAGAGACTGTGTGCAGTCACCACAGAGCCTATAGCAACTAAAGCGACAATGTCAAATATCATGAGCAATTGAATAAAAGAAATCCCACAGCTTACATGAAACGATCGAATTGTCGAATGTAAAACACAACCTACTGAAACAGACCAGTAAGAAATAGGAAGCTTGGGCTACCGTAAGCCATATTGACATTTCTTCATTGAAAACCTTCCACAAAGAAAATTCCAGACCCAGCTGGTTTCTATCAAGCATAAAGACACAATACCGACCTTACGTAAATTCTCAGAAAATATAAGAAAGGAATGCTTCCCATCTTCTGAAGCCGACATAACCCTGATAACATTGACAGGACATGGTTGTTAAAATCACAGACTGATTATCCTACATAAGCACATGCGCAAAAACTTTCAAATTCTGAACACAGGCAGCTGAGCAGTAAGAACCTCTAATGGCAGCCCAGACTGGTATGTCTTCATGAACCCAGTTTTACAGAGCTTTTGTTCTATAAGATTTATTTATATGTGTTTAATTACACGTATACCTGTGTGTTTGTGTGTGGATACATGCATGTAAGGGCAGTGCTTGGCAAGGCATGTGATCCCTGGAAATGGGAGTTACAGACTTTTGTGAGCTGGTGTGGGAACTGGCAGCTGAACTCTGTCCTTTGCAAGGGCAGCAGCAAGCATCCTTAACCACTGAGCCATCTCTCCAGCTGTTTTCTGAAATGCTGTCTCTCCGAGACAGTCAAGGTGACTCCAACAACAAACTGAGATGCTGAAGCAGGCACATCCCCAGTAGGTTTTCCTACACAGGCAGGCCACATGATTGGAAACTTGAGCCCGTAAGATTCTGGGGAAGTGCCACAGATGAAGCTCAACCTTCAGGAGATATGGGCTTGCACCAACCTTTCCCTGATCTGGGTCAAGGTTAGGTCTAGGGAATGCTGAACATGAAGATAAACTGAACCAGCCTGGGAAGCAGCCACGGCTAGGGAGGGGAGCTGTGGGGAGAAGCAGCAGTCTGTCTTCCAGCCTCCTGTCTTTAAAACTATGATGTTTCTACAAATCCCGACGGTTTTATAGGGTAGACAAAAAAACAAACCAAATAGCCGATTTCCCTCCTCTTCAGCTGCGCCTTGCTTATGTTGTTGGGCTGTGAGTAATCCTTGTCTCCCCTGTCTCGTGGGTGACTAAACATGTCACTTTTGTTTTATGAACAGGCCAGCTGTTGTTTGCAATTAGCTCCGTGCCGTGGGTACCAAGGCCATTGTCTTATTTTAAGCCTTGTGAAAAATGATCTCGCAAGAGACGGGACGTGAAACCCCAAAACAAACCGGTAGAAACTGGATGGACACGTGTTATTTACTCGGAAGTATTTATCAGGAGTGAAATATGGGAGACCGTCTTGGGTGGGAGGGGGGACTGGATCTCTCAATGGCTTGGGGAAGTTGTGTTCCTTTTGTAAGAGAGCAGGTGTCCAAACAATGAGAAGTGACCTCTGCTGGGGTTAGGGAGGCTGCCTTGGTGTTTGGGTAGAAACAGGACAATAATAAAAACAACATCCTGGTTGCTGTGCACAGCCTATCCACTCTGTTCTCACGAGGGCCAGCTTTGTTTATAAATAGCAGAAGTGGCTTAGAACACACACACACACACACACACACACACACACCATGCATACTTACACTCTCTCACACACATGCTCACAGGCACATACACATACACACACACTCACATGCATACACACACACATGTTCACAGGCATACACACATGCACACACACACATGCATATATACACTCACACACACTTATGGGCATACATACATGCACACACACACACATACTTCACATACATACATACACACACTCTCACAGGCTCACAGGCACACACACGTGCACACTCAAAGGCACATATTTACAGGCATACACACACACACACCTACAGGCACACACATTTTTCCAGGGGAAGTGAACTTTACCTGACATAATTCAGCTCTGGTGTCCGTGGGAGCCTTTTTTCCCTCCCGGAAACTCTGTTCAGAATATTGTGTTCAGTGGCTTGCATCCCCTTTAGGTTCAACAACTTCCTCCCAATGGAGTTGACCAAATCGGACTCATTTCCAGGATACACGATGCTTGGAGGCACAATTGTGACAACTGGAGGGAAGCCAAGATTGGCAGCCCAAACCGTGCATCCTGGGAATGACCTGGTCTGGCAGGGTTTCAAGGACGGCTGCTCCCAGGGACACCTGTGCAAAGCTCTCATCTGAAGACCTGTGTGGAGCTGACACTGGCTGCCTGGCATCTGCCCTAAGATGCCTGGCTAGTGCTTGGGGGCTAAAGAGATGGTTCCAAGGTAAAAGTGCTTGCTGTCCAAGCTAAAGCCTTGAGGACAGATGCGAATCCCAGGAGGTCCTAGCAGGCCGCCTGTAATTCCAGTGCTCAGATGGAGATGGGATGTGTGCTGGTCAGTTTTTGTCAAGTTGACACAAACCTTGATACATCTGGGAGGAGGGAATCTCTATTGAATAACTGCTTCTATCAGATAGCCCTGTGGGTATATCTGTGGGACATTTTATTGGTTGCCAGTTGATGCAGGAGGTGTGGGTGTTGCCACCCATGGGCAGGTGGTCCTCGATAGCATAAGAAAAGTAACTGAGTGAGCCAGTAAACAGCATCCCTCTGGGTCCCTGCTTCAGTTCCTGCCTCCTGGGTTCCTGCCTTGCTTTCCCTTGATGATAGCCAAATTTCTTGATTTTGGTCCCCAAGTTGCTTTTGGTCATGATGACTTTACAACCACCGAAACCAAACTAGGACCCAGTGAGTCTGTGAAGCAAACTGGTTAGCTAGACTGATTGTATACATGAGCTCTGGGTTCAATTAAGATACTTGCTTCCACGAATAAGGTGGAGGGAGAGTCATTGAAGAAGACTTCAGACATCAACCTCGGGCCTCCACGTGCATGGCCATAAATGTACACACATGTGCATATGTGCCCCCTACACACACACACACACAAGAGAGGGGAGAAGGAGGAGAGAGAGAGAGAGGAGGAGGAGGAGGAGGAGGAGAGAGAGAGAGAGAGAAAGAGAGAGAGAGAGAGAGAAAGAGAGAGAGAGAGAGAGATTGATTCCTGGCAGCCCCAAAGTATGAACGCTATTAGTTCTGAGGAGAACCTTAGACTCCACATAGCTTATGGACTTACCTAACTCCCAGCCAAAGGCGGGTTCAAATTTGCATTCAGTGCCTTCTATACAATATCTGTTTAATCACTCTAACTGCCTGAGGGAGTCAGAAGTCTCCCTGTCTCAAACTGTAACTCCCTAAGGACCTTGTGGGTTAACGGGAAGAGTGAATGAAGTCTGTGGTTGTCTCTCTTGTAATCTTGGTGAGGGTCTCATCATTTGCCTTAACACATTAGTGAAAGGCAGGTGTTACTCCAGTCCAGATACAAGTTGCAAATGTAACAAGCCCAGCTCTCATCCACTTCTGTAAGGACTTGACGCCTACTATAAAAGTGGCCCACGACAGCAGACAGCTCTATAGCTGTCATCTTGCAACGCTCCTCTCTGAAGAATGACATTTCCAACTCCCGAGCACAGAAGTGTTTCTTACATCTCGGTTTGGAGGAGCAGGGCCTTCCAGTTCCGAGTGAACTTCAGGTACCTCGGCTTTCATGTAGCCCGGTGCTCGTCTCGTTCTGCAGCCTACCTGAGCAGCGAGCTGGACAGAATCAAAGTCGACCGGAAACTCCCTGCTTTCTTTTCACAGGGCCTTGAAGTGCCCATCAAACGATGACTGGATCCGGAGGTACTGTTCAACTCCCGCGCTCCAGTCTCCGCACAGCCTGAGGAAACTTCATCTCCACAGACTCTACTCCTCCTGCCTCAGTTCAACGAGGGAAGCGAGGACCATTGCAGACCACACCCTGATTTTCAGAGGAGTCTGGCAGAGTTTGTCCCTGAAAATGTCCCCCTGCCTGGATGACTCCTGAATTGCAAGGGTGAATCCAGCTGGCGGCGCTGTTTTCAGAGGCTGTGATGGGAAACTTAGCAGCTACTGGAAGCAGGTAACCGGTTGTGGGTCCTTGAGGGACTATTTCCCCCTGGACTTTTCTCGGCTTTCAGGACTCCGTGAGCAAGCAGCCCTGCTTCACTCAATGTCCCCACCATTGATGGACACACACCTCTGAAACTGAGAGTCAATATGAACCTTTCTTCCTTTTTAAGTAGCTGATGCTGTCCGTCTTCTAAACCATGAAAGTCAGGTGATCACTCTGATGTAAACACACAAGGCCAAGCCCAGTTTCTCCAACACACAGCAGTTTTTAAAAAAAACAAAACTGGAGGGGGACTGTGGCTCAGTAATTAAGAGTATATGCTGACAGTGGCAACTGGCCTGACCCCCTGATACTCCTGGAGACTGACCCACCAACCAAAGAATACACATGGAGGGACCCATGGTTCTGGCCACATATGCGGCAGAGGAGGGTCTTGTTATCCGTCAGGGGGAGGGGAGGCCCTTGGACCTGAGGGTGTTAGATCTCCCAGTATAGGAGAATGCCAAGGAGGGAAGATGAGAGTGGGTGGGTGGGTGGGTGGGGGAATACCCCAATAGAGGCAGGGGAGGGGGGGAAGGACTAGGGAGGTTTCAAAGGGGAGATCTGGAAAGGGGAAAACATTTGAAATGTAAATAAAGTAGAAAAAAGAGAGAGAGAGAGTATATGCCCCTCTTTCAGAGGACCCAAGCTCAGTTCTAACTCCAAAGCCAGGCAGACCACAACTACCCCACTAACAGTGCCAGGAGGTCTGACGCCCTCTTCTGGCTTCTTCAGGTATTGCCCTCACATGCATACCCACACAGAGACACAAACCCACATACATATTTAAATTAAAATTAACCTCTTTGTAAAAAAAAAACTATCAAGAGACACACCACCATGACCTTGGAGTGACACAAATGTCTCACTCTGTAGAAGCAGACTGGGGTTTAAAGGTGTTACTGGCATCAGTTCAAGATGGAAGAATGGGGCCTGGATGTTTTGCTTGACTATAGTTTTACTCCTGTTAATTAAACATCCAATTTATAACATCTCTTCCTGTCACACAACCTGCTTTCTAATAGCAAATATTATAAAGAGCTAACGGGGAATAAGCCATGCCCTGTGCTGTGCAGAATAATGAGCAAGATCCACGTGCCAGAGATATTACAGGAAATGTGTGATGCAATGGTAAAGAAAGGACACAACTTCCCAATGTCTCAGAAGAGATGTGACCTGTGGTCTCCTCAGCACATAGCTGCAGTCTTACAGAAAACTTCCCAGAGTTACCGAAAGAACATGCTGTGGCTTAAGACCATTGGTTCCTTAGGGGTCAAGTCTCCTCACCAGAACACTCAGGACAGGTATCTGTGTGCTGAGAGAGTGCAGAGTCAGAGGGGTCAGCTCACAGGCATCCCTGGAAGTCTAGAGGTGGCTGTGTCCCTGGGGGATTACATCCTTCTTGGATCAAAGTTACCTGTTGTCTTTCCTGGGCTGCCTAGCAAGCCCTGGGAGCTTCCTGTCTGCTTTTGTTGGATGTTGGTCCCTTGGTACCCTGATGCATGGTTTTCCTGCCTTTAATTTCTCTTGTTGTTATTTCTGGGAAGTGGGCAGAAAAGGAGGCAAGGAGGATTCTGGGACCTTGAGAATGGGTTTCCAGAGTCCCCGTGGGGTCTCATTGGGGTAAACAGTGGTGCTGTGCCTTCCCTCGTGGCAGAAGGCTCTGCTGGCCCTTGCAGCATGAGTTATCTCTGAGAGTCTAGGCAGATAAGGTCTAGGCTGGAGTGGAGACACTGAGGTGTGCCTGGGGAGCCAAATTCCTGCTCTGACAGGATTATCGTGGGGTCATGAAGACTGAGGCCCTGAAAAATTATAGCAGAGAACTAATGTCTCACTGATAAGAGGGGCAAGTTGAGGCCTGTGAACTTCCTATGATCCCAGGAAGCAGAGCATATCATTAAAATGATTTCTGAGGAGGTAGACAAAGAAGCAGAGCTAGGAAGTGCACTGCCCTGGGTTCCCCACAACAGGAAGATCCAAGCCTGTGGTTCTGACCTCATGGATAAGGATGGGGCTCTGAAAACAAAGATGGAGCCATGTGTCAGCAGCACCTGCCACTGTCCTCGTCTCGGGAACAGCTGAGGACAGGACAGCTGGGGCAGGGCAGGTTTAACGACTGCTGATTGACACACACTGTGCCTTTTGGCTGAGATGTGCTGATGGCTCCTTGGCTTCAGCAGGGGGAACATTTTCATCAGGGCACTGGTTAGATTTGAGGGACCGAAGGGACCTTGAGAGGATGATGAAACACTTCGTGACAGATGACATTGCAGGCTAATGGCTCCCCTGTCCATGAGCACCTCATGAAACACCAAGATACAACAGCCACCCAGATATAGACAGAGTGTTCAGGAAGGGCCTCTGGATGAGGCAAACAAGTACCCACTGTCCCTTCTTGGGGGAGGTGGCAGCTTTGTTTTCTGTTCAAAGGACACAAGCAAAGGAAAGCCACCACAATCTACCAACCTACAGCAGTCAGGAAGACTTAAGGGAGACCAGCATGGGAGTTTAACCACACACGAAATTGCTCCTGTTGCAGAGGCCGGACAGAAGCCAGCTGAGCTTGCGTGCAGGAAGAGGAATGGCAGGTTTTTGTGTGCCCCTATTACAAGTGTGGCTGACACTGATGCCCAAGAGCCTCTCAGAGATAATTCATGCTGCAAGGATCAGCCGAGCCTTTGCATGCCACCAAGGCAGGTACACCACCACTATCCAGTCCAGTAGGAACCCACAGGGAACCACTGTGGTAACCCCCAGCACCCCAAATCCTCCTTGCCTCCTTCCCTAACATCTACCCATTTCCCAGAAATAACAAGAGAGATCAAGGCAGGAAAACTCTGCATCAGGGATCCAAGAGACAAATACCAAACACAAACACAAGAGGACAGTGACTCCCAGGGCTTGCTAGACAGCCCTGAAGAAAGGACAACCAGGTAACCTTGATACAAGGAGGGGGTTAATCCCCCAGGGACACAGCCACCTCTAGACTTCCAGGGCTGCCTGGGCCCTGCTCTGCTTCTCTGACCTCTGAGCTGTTGATGCACCTTCACAGATCACCTTTAAGCATCAGATGCAAGCATAGCTTAAGTGGACCTCCACAGGCATCAGGGCCTGTTCACTTTCAAGAAAGTATCTTTCTGTGATGACAGCCTACACACACCCCCAGTGGTCACTCTTTCCCAAACTCCATGAGGGCCACTCACTCCAGCAAAGTGTCTCTGTCTGATGCCCTCCAGATGGAAGCATAAATATCTATTTGCTCCAAACACAGCAAGAAGTAAAGTTCCCTTGACAATGAGCTTGGCAGCCAGATGCCAAGGCTGCATAAATTACTAAAGACTGAAGATGCAGTGAACTTTCTGCTTTGTCCCCTCAGCTAGCAGTGACAGGTTTCCCTGATGGATACATAGCTGGGGACCCACTGTTTTGGTCTCACAGAAACTCAAAACCTTAACCAAGACAAGTGTTGGCGCTCATACAGAGACAGAGACCTTCGGCTGTTTGTCCCCTCATCAAGATTACTTAGGGCCTGGCACATAGTCACCTGTCTTCTCAAGGGCATCATCAGGGAAGGTGAGATAGTTCCCATCTTTACAAGGTGGGAAACTTCATGTGGTCTTCAAAGACCAATCACCTAGTGATATATATCAACTCCAGTGTCCATTTGAGGGTGGCCTTGGAGCTAGTTGCTTATACACCCTGGCTGTCAGTTTCTACCATAATTGTCCAGTGAGGTGATGACCAACGTCACAAGACTATGCTTGAGACCTTAGCATCAAAGTCAGGACTACATGCATTCTTCAGCTGTCTGAAAGCCATTGTCGAGCACTTTGCTTTTGGAGAGCTCACGTGTGACTTGTATTGGCTTCATACAGCAGCTGGCACTGCCCATTGCCAGCTGAGTGCTAACCGAGTGACTCCTTCTACCTCTGCCTGGGAATGCAAGTGAATCAAGGTAGTTTATGCATGCTCTTGTGGTTGAGCTGTGGAGTCCTGAGTTCTCTGTTTACATTTAACACACTAGTTAAGGTCCTGATGGCTTTACTATTTGAGACTATTAATGTGGCTTCCACTCTCCCTTGGGAATTTTGCACTTTCTATTTGGCACAGAAAGCACTTGTTGCTGAGAGCCAGCATGGCTCCTGGTGTTGTCTTGCTCTCTCTTGGTTCTCCCAGAACACAGCATGAATATATATATATATATATATATATATATATATATATATATATATATATATATTCTTATATCATCTTAAATCTCTCTTTGTATTCCCCTGTGTTGTGGGGGGAGGCACACATACAAAGGCCAGAATCAACATCAGGTTTCTTCCTTAACTTCTTTCTCTCCACCTCATTTTTTGAGACAGAGTCTCTCCCTGAGCCTGAAGCTCATAGACCAGACTAGATTGGCTAGCAGTGTACCCCAGGGATCCTCTTGTCTGCACAGGCATCAGAGATGTGTGCCACAGAACCTGGCTTTTTCCGGTGGGTGCTAGGGATCAGAATTCAGATATGTATATTTCTGCCCCAAGGAATGTACCAATCTCTACAGACCTAGTAGCTCCCGACCCTGACTCCCACCCCCAACTCCAATCCCACCATCCACCAGGAACATCAGCTAACCCTTTTTAGCCACCCACAGGTCTCCATCTTACCCAGCCACAGTCACTATAGCTGACTCGGGCTTCTTCTAGGTCAGCACATGCTGAGTTGTGCCTGGCCTTTCTCAGGTTTTCCTAATTCCTTTCTCTGTTGAACCTTTTCATTAAAGAGCATCCCTGAGAACCTCTATGTGTTGGCTGACTGGCTGCTTTTTCCACAAAGACTTTGGGAACTGGACTTAGCATAGAAGGGTCTCCATTGCAGCTTCCTGGGTGGGGAGAGGTTCCCCACCTTTGTTCCCTCCCTCGGTAATGGTGTGAAGGGTCTGTAGCTTGGGTCTGATGCTTCCTGAGTTGTCTCTCCTCTTTCCCCTCCTCTCCCTTCTCTCTGCTTTCTCCCACTTCTTCCTCCCTCCCCGAATTTAATCTCCATTGCGCAGTTCAGGACATGCTCTTAAAGGAACTGCAGACTCTTGCTAAAGTTTGCCAGTAAATTTCTACATTTACTAAGGATGAAGACCAGGAAGTAGACAACACCTCCCTTTTATGGAGTGCTGGCCTCTGTGCTTGCCAGAGTGCAAGACGAACCAGTGGCTTCTATGCCCACTCTGTCTGAAGATGGGAGAACTGAAGTCTGCCCTAAGGAAAATCCTTGTCAGAGGCACCAGGCAAAGCCACGTAAGGAAGCGACCAGCAGGACCCGGAGAGCAGGATGTAGCTCCTCCCACATGAGCAGCTGCAGAGCTTGCCCCGCCCCCAGCTCTTCTCGCGCCCTTCCTTGCAGTTGCCACGGAAACGAGAAACACAGGCAGGCATTGCGCAGACCTAGAGTCCCTGTTGCTAGGGCCACCTAGAGTCGCTCTAGTGAGAGAAGTGGGGTTCCAGAGCCCAGGGCAGCAACTAGAGCGAGGGAACCCCAATCAGAGCCTGTGCTCCTGGAAGGTGGCGGCAGGGCGACTAACACTGCCGAGACTTTCCCTGCCCTAAGAGACAGGCTGTCCTCTGTCCCTGTCCCTCCCTCCAGAGGAACCCCCAACCTCTGAAAACCCCTGGGGGAGTTCCCCCAACTTCGGCAGTAGGTCAGCCTTTAGAGGCCAGGAAAAGCTTTCCGTGGGTGAAGGAAAGAACAAAAGAGGCCAACCATGTCGAACCTGTAAGTGGTGGGTTACTACTGCCTTAACCTGGGGTCCCCTGGACAGAATGGCTTCTGCCTTTTCCCTTCCTCTCCTCTTCCTCCTCTCTCCTCCTTTTTATCTTTTATCAAGTTCAATATGCCTCAGGAATGACTCTCCGTGTCTTGACAAGGAACACTAGACTGTTTTCCTCCTTCCCCAGGGGAGGACCTCCAGGCCTTCATCACATGTCATGGGTGACTGAGGTGGTTTTTCTATTAGTCATGAAGAGGTTGCTTGTGAGAGCACCAGCCCCTAAATTGAATTCCAGAAAGATCTGGGGGAAGAATCAATGCTCTATTGCCCAGCCCAGCTCTCCCCCCGCCCCCAGGCCATTGCCCTGTGTGTCTCTGTTACCTTCCTGTGTAGTTAGCTCTGCAGTTACTCCAGATTTGCAGTAACATGTGGTATGGCTTGGCTGGAGTTAGTTTCAGGGCCCAGCCATGGTCACAGCCACCCCTTAAAGCTGTAGTTCTGAGTGCTGGTTCCATCTTGTTGAAGAGACATCTCTCAGACAATGCAGGGCAGTAGTTTACAGCATCAATATGTAACAGCTATACACCACAGCTCCAGCCTCAGCTTCCCAACACTGACTTTCAGGAAACCCAAGCCTGGAGGTGAGGAATGGGGGATGGGGGGATCAGGAAAGCAGACCAAGGCCTGTGGAACTGGAAGGCTGTTGAGCATCAACTCTTAGCTTCATGGAGATGAAGTAGGAACTTGACAGTGTGGACATGGGATGGTCCATATGAGACACAGAACAATTATAGGTAAGAGGGCAAACCCACATCAGCAGGAAGAAGAGCTAACACAGAAAAGGATCCAAAGCCACTCCCTCCATGGGAAAATGGTGTCAGGAAGAGAACAGGTTCTACCCAGTTGTACTGACTAGTTTTGTGTGTCAACTTGACACAAACTGAAGTTATCACAGAGAAGGGAGTTTCAGTTGAGAAAATGCCTCTATGAGATCCAGCTGTAAGGCATTTTCTCAATTAGAGATCAAGGGCAGAGGGCCCCTTGTGGGTGGTACCATCTGTGGGCTGATAGTCTTGGGTTCTGTAAGAAAACAGGCTGAGCAAGCCAGGAGAAGCAAGCAAGCCAGTAAGCAGCATTCCTCCATGGCCTCTGCATCAGCTCCTGCTTCTTAACCTGCTTGTGTTTCAGTCCTGACTTCCTCCAGCAATTGGGAGCATAAGCCAAATAAACCCTTTCCTCCCCAACTTGCTTCCTGGTCATGATGTTTATGCAGGAATAGAAACCCTGACTAAGACAAATTGGTACCAGAAGTGGGGTATTCCTGTGACAACCTGACCATGTTTTGGGGAAGACTGTGGAAGGACTTTGGAACTTTGAGCTAGAAGAGCCATTGGGATGTTAAGAGCTCTGTGGGGTGTTCTGCAGGAGCTTGGAAGATAATGTTGAGAACAGTGCAGAAGATGGAGGCTTGTGCACCATCTGGCTTGTGAAATTTCAGAAGGAAGATTAAAGACTATTATCAGGGCCATTGCTAGTTTGATTTAAGATTCTGTGGTTTTGGTTAGCTGGGGCTGAAAAAATCAGCTGTGATTAACAAGATACCAGAACTACTAAAGCAAAACAATTACATTGCTGGGACTATTGATGCTGGTTAGCTGGAGTTGGGAAATCGGTGGTGATTGGGAAGAGACCAGCATCAATGAGGTGAAATCTTCTGAGAAGTATTTTCTGAGAGCACAGAGGCTGCGTTCCAGAAATAGCCAGGGTTGTGCTGTGGCTGGACTTTGTAATGTGTAAGAGTCACCCAAGTGGTACTGGTTTTGAAGGCATGAAGGAGTCATGAAGAGCAGCTGAGGCCTGGGCACTGTGAGAGGCCATGGAAGGCCATTGGTGAAAGTGCAGCCTCAGTTGCAATTGATGGCCCAGGACTGAAGGGGTCATGCAAAGGTGGTGAGGCTTGGCACCATGAGGAGTGCCTATAAGAGAGTGTTGGTAAAGCCTAGTTGCAGCGGAAGTCGGCAGTGTTTTGGAGATGCCAGTACCATGAGATGACCACCAAGAACAGCAGCAGCAGTAGACTACAGGCATATAGAGCCTAGAAGACAAAGTGTGTGCTACAAAGAGCAGAGCTGGAGAAGTGACGCAAGTCCTTGGAGGAATCCAGAAGATCGTGAGTGGATCCCAGTCATTGGACAGTTAGAGTTTGGTTTTGTTTTTGATTGTGACTGTGCCCTGATATATTTTCCCTCCTGAAGTAAGCAGGTATTTTAGTGGAGCCCACAATTAAGAGACTTTGAATTTTTAAAAGACTCTGAATTTTAAGAGATTGGATATTTAAAAGGGACTGAAATGTTAATATGTAAGAATTTGCAGAGACTGTGGGACTTGTAAAGTTATTTAGGTCTTGGGGATGAATAAGGAAGTAAGGGTCGAGGCTTATTGGTGATGTGTTTGTGTGTCAAGTTGACAAGGGGTCAATTGTACTGGCTAGTTTTGTGTGTCAACTTGACACAAACTGGAGTTATCACAGAGAAAGGAGTTTCAGTTGAGAAAATGCCTCTATGAGATCCAGCTGTAAGGCATTTTCTCAATTAGAGATCAAGGGCAAAGGGCCCCTTGTGGGTGGTACCATCTGTGGGCTGGTAGTCTTGGGTTTTAGAAGAAAACAGGCTGAGCAAGCCAGGAGAAGCAAGCAAGCCAGTAAGCAATATTCCTCCATGGCCTCTGCATCAGCTCCTACTCCTTGACCTGCTTGAGTTTCAGTCCTAACTTCCTTTCATGATGAACAGCAATTGGAAGCGTAAGCCGAATAAACCCTTTCCTCCCCAACTTGCTTCTTGGTCATGATGTTTGTGCAGGAATAGAAACCCTGACTAAGACACCAGTGCTCCTGGGATAAGTCTATGGAGAGGCAAGAATGGAAGCCAAAATAGCAGCCTAAGGTCCCTGCTTGTAACTGACCATGGAGTGATGGGTCAAGAAAGATCATTCTGGAGCCAGAAGAAGGGAGCCAGTGCAGTAAAGCCCTCAGAGATTCCCCCAGTGGACAGGGTTGGCGTGGTCGCCATGGAAGGGGACAGGGGAGGCAGGGAGTTTTGAATTTAAAAACTCTGCTTACTGGGCTGGAGAGATAGCTCAGCTATCAAGAGCACTGACTGCTCTTCCAGAGGTCTTGAGTTCAGTTCCCAGCAACCACATGGTGGCTCACAACCATCTGTAATGGGATCTGATGCCCTCTTCTGGTGTGTCTGAAGACAGCTACAGTGTACCAGTGTACCAGTGTACTCACATATACAAAATAAATAAATCTAAAAAACAAAAAGACAAAATACCCAGTGGTGAGGGAGGAGGAGGTTAGGAGGAAGAGGATGCCACCCTTGATGATGAGAGCCATTGGGGGCACTTGGGCCAGCGACAATGCTGGGTATTTGTTCAACAAACCTGAGTATAGCCAAACATCAGAGGGAAGGTAAAATAGAGTGTTTTGAGAGAAGGGAATAGGAAAGATAACAGAGAAGCTAGTGACGTCAGCCACTGAGGATGTGGGACTCAGAGCTAGGGATTGAGAAGAGAGGGGGTCTAGTGATACGAATAGCCGGGAGGTCCCTAGAACAGCCCACAGCCAGGACAGAAGGGTTCCATGCGGAAGGGGACCCCACAGTAAAGAGCATCACACACACACACACACACACACACACACACACACACATACACACACATACACACGGGGGGGGGGGAGCTAGGTCTCTCTCAGAGAAGTAAGGTGGGGGGAATGTGCTGGAAGAGGTCCCAGTGGGAAGAGGGAAAGTTTCATTACTGTCACCCCCAGGAGATAATGCCCATTTACACACTTAGACTTCCCAAGGGAGCTCAGCTCATGGTCCCTCCCTAGCCGCCAAGCAGCAGGAAGAGTCCATCAAGATGCAGAACAGCCACGTGGTCCTTCTCAGCCCTCACCTACCACCATTCTGACTTCAAATTTTGTCATGTTTCTAGGTTTATGTGCTCAAGTCTGAAATCCATCACTGACCATTTAAACCATTAAGCAGTCTTACAGTTGAAATACATCTAAATTCTCTGCACCATCATACCTGTGACTAGGCCCCTCAAAACCCTCTTAGGGACACGGATCCCCTCCTAAGGACTCATGAGCACAGGAGGTGGCCGGGTCTGCCTGTACCTAGCTACCTTGAAAGGAAGGGCAGCTTCACCATTACTGCAGTCTCCCCTTTGACCCCCAACCTAGCCGCAGCCCAAGAAGCAAAATCATGTCTGCACAAAGAATTTTGTGGCTGCAGTGGCAACAGCGTGCTCAGGACAGGGCAGAAATGTTCCAGGGGTCCCCTGGTTGGTGGTGGGTAAGCCACATAAGGGTGTGCCCACAGCACCATAGGTTCTTTGGCATTAAAAGGAAAGAAGTCCTGGCTTGTGCTGCAACCTGAGTGAGCTTGCCACTCAGTATGGGTGTAAGAAGTCACAGAAAGTGACTTAGGACAGACTCTGTTTACAGACAACCTCTGACTTATGATGGTTCAACTTACAATCTCGTTGCTTCCTGGAGATATAAAAGCCACTGGGATTCAGTAAATAGCATACCTATGAGTTAGGAAGGTGGATCTGGGCTAATGAAATATGCCTGGTTTCTAGATGCTCGCTCTCAAAAACGCTAATAAAGAGGGAAACAACCACTCTCCGCAGTGTGCCATGCTGCTGAGATGGCTCGTTTTTCAGTTGTGATGTTTTTGCTTGGGATACATGTGTCAGGCACAGCTGTATGTGGGACTGTCTGGATGACATGGGATTCTTGGCCAAGGGCTGGGAGGAGACAGGCTCGGGAGTGACTGTTCGACTGGACAGGATTCTCTTGGAGTGGTGGAAACATTCTAGAGCTGGACAGTGGTGCTGGCTGTACACCACAGTAAATGTACTAAAGCCAGAGTGTTGCACCCGTGAAGGCAGGGTCCCTGGTGGGTTGTGAAATGTGTCTTCATGATGCTCTTGTTTGGCGCCTTGCTCTGTCTCGTCTCACATCATCATCACCGGTCCCACATGAGCAGAAGGACCAGACACCGCAGGGATGATGTGTGGGCCCATGCCACACCAGGTAAATGAGGGAGGCCAGCACTCCACAGTCTGGTGTGGCTGAGGCATGGTTGTTAGGTCCCTGGCAGGCCAGAGTGGTAGAGTGTGGTTATAGATACATGGAAGGGATCAAGGCAGGAAGCCAGTCTTCAAGGAACAAGTCTGTCTGAAAGAGATGGAGCCATCTTCAGTGGTGAAGAAATCAGGCCAAGACATGGAATCTACAGGCTCACCTAGCACTCCACATTTCTCTTCAAGGAGAACAATGGCTGTAGGGTCCTTGAAAGGTGCAGGTGAGGAAGAGAGAAGCTTCAGGCCAGAGGGAGGACCTATGGGGCTCCAGCCACTAGGAGTGTCTTTGACTTGGTGTTACAGCTTAGCCAGTCTGCCATGGCCTTGAAAGCCCACTGCTGCATAACACTGTCTGAAGTAGATGTATGAAGGCATAGACTCCATGCAGGGCACAGACCTACATGAGCCTGCCTGGCTGCATCTCCCTGCCTGGCTGATGACAACAGCATCCAGTCACCCTGCATCTGGGAAATCCTACAATGGAAGCCTGAGTCTCTTGATACGTGTGGGTCAAGTGAAGTGAAGCCGCCCACCCACACTGTTGGGAGCCAGCCTTCTTATAGTGCTTGCTGCAGAGACAAGCCACTTGAAGTATAAGTTGCTGTGGTTATTTAAATAAGAATGGCCCACAAAGGCTCATATGGTCCAAGTTAGTGGAACTGTTTGGGAAGGATTAGGAGGTGTGGCCGTGTTGGAGGAGGTGTGTCACTGGGGGGAGGGCTTTGAGGTTTCAAAAGCTCACACCACTCCCGGTTAGTTCATCTGCTTCCTACTTACTGATAAGATGTAAGCTCTTGGCTACTGCTCCAGCACCTTCCTTCCTGCCCTCAGTCTCACTCTTTGCCGTGACAGTCATGGACCCTAGTTCTCTGGAGCAAAAAATTGGATAGGGGGAATCTCTAAACAAGCATATTGAGCAAATCCAATGACAAAACTATCCAGAGACAGAGAGGAGATGGGATGGTGCCCTGGTAGCCCCTTTAGTGAATGATGCCCTTCCCCCAGGAAGGGCATGGAAGAGCTTTCATTATCCAATGAGCTTCTGATGGCATAGACTCCTTCCAAGAAAGTGAATCAAGAGGACCCAGCAGGCACAAACCCCATCAGACCCTTGCTTCTCAAATGCTGTCATGATTCTAAGGACAGCAATTGATATCTTTAGCTATGGCTCATTCACACTTTTTCACTGCTGTGTGACACAATCACTTTGGTGACTATATAGCAGTTGCTTGCCACTCATCAGTGGGCTATCTCTAGCCTTTTATTATATTTAATTTTTTATTTTATGTGTGTTAGTGTTTTAACTTCATATACATATCTATATCTATATATATTTATATAGAGAGATTAGATATAGAGAAATAGATATATGCATACTATTTGCATGCAGTGAGCACTGAGGACAGAAGCGGGCATCAGCTCTCCTGGAACTGGAATTACAGAAGACCGTGAGCTGCCACGTGGGTGCTGGAACTAAATCTTCTGCAAGAGCAACCAGTGCTCCCAACCACTGAGCATCAGCCTCAGACTTTTGCTATTTGTATTTCTATCTTTTACTATTAAAGCTGAAGAGATAACTCAGCCAGTAAAGTGTTTGCCTCACAAGCATGCAGACCCGAATTTATTTTTTTAAAAAATAGCTGTGTATGATGTTGTCACACTCTTATAATCTCAGCACTTGGGAAGCAGAAATAAGGGGGATCCTTGGGACCCACTGGCCAGCCAGTCTAGCCTACCAGGTGAATTCTAAGGCCGGTGCAAGAAGCAAGGTGGTTGTGTCCTGAGAAATGACACTGGAGATTGACCTGTTACCTCACACACCTGCACACACAACCAAGAATCTGAAAGGCTAGGCATAGTAGTATGGGAGGAGCTTGCTATGCCCCCTTTGCCTCCAAATATCTGCAGGGTTCTCTATGCCCACTTTAGCCCATATCACTCCTGGTACTTTTATTAACAAACTGCTGGCACTCTGCTGGGCATATTCTGAACTATTCTAACCCGACTAAGCTGTTAATACTCAGCTAAATATCGTTACTTGCCGTCTGAGTCTTGCTCTGGCGTGCTCTGCTCCATGTGTGTCCTCATGGCGAATCCTCCTGGTGTCTCCACATGGCCTCTCCACACGTTTCATCTCTTCCTGCTGTTCTATCTCTACCTGGGATCCTCTCACAGGGATCCAATGTTCTACCTCTATTGTCCTCTCCTGCCCAGTCATAGACTGATCAACTCTTTTATTAATCAATCAGAGCTGACTGAAAACAACTTTTACATGTCACTGAGACCAGAGATGCTTGACCATGCCATCATCCTTACTGTAACCAGATGTCCAGGCACAATAATCAGTATCTGAATAGACAGCACACAAGACTAACCCCCAACTGCTAGAGATATAGTTCAGTGGCAGAACACCTAGCATGCCCAAAGCACTGGATTCTTACCTTAGCACAGAAAAAAATTATATTACTACAATCAAACTTGATACAGAGTCATAAGTTTCTCTGGGGCATATCTTTATCCAGAGTCTGCACACAATAACTTTACAATATAATGTGAAATTACTTTCCAAAATGGTAGTTCCAATGTACACTTCCCATCATATATACACCATATAAATGTACATACATACATTTAAATAAGTTAGTTGTTCTGGATATAAACTACTTTATTATTTAAATTAATATAGTAACTGGCTTCACAGGCATGCTGAAGAGCAATTTAATATTTATAAAGAAGCTTTTAAAGCTGTTTGCTAATCATAGCAATGGTTTTCCAAAACAAAAGAAAACAAAAAACCACAAGCATTTCAAAACACCATAAGTTGTCCAGAGAGCCTTCCAGTCTCTCAGGGGTGTCCTGAGCTCACCCCTGCCTGTGTGTTCTGTTGGTGGTGCCAAATGTGCCAATGGATAACATGTATCCATGAGGTTGTCTAAACTCTGTGTCTTCCCTCAGAATGTACAATAAAATGTGGCACCAGACCCAAGAAGCCCTCAATTCAATGCTTGACAAAGAGTCTCAGAAGATGATTGAACCACAAAGAAACAAGGCCATAGTCTTTCAGATGTTAGCCACCTTCTACATAAAGTACGTGCAGATCTTCAGGAACATGGAGAATGTCTACGACCAAATCGTTCATCCACAGAAACGCATGCTGATCCGCAAGGTCCTGGATGGAGTGATGGGTCGCATTCTGGAGCTGAAGAACGAGATGGTGGAGCTGGAAATGACAGAGTTCCATTATTTTGATGATATCTTACAGGACCTGAAGCTGTCTCCTGTGAGTTTTACTGTTTACCTCCTTAGTTGTAAATCAGATATGTAGGGCTATGTCCCGTTGTCTGCAGACTTCTTAGCCAGGTTTAAACATGACGACTATGTTGAATTAAAAGCCTGAATGTTCTCTTCATTCAAACCCCACCATCATGAGGCAGGTGTTGGTTACTTCCTTGTCTATGCTGATCAATCTGTGCACAGCCCTTCGGTCTGTTTGACTCTGAGATCCTGTTATTACAGAGATACCACACGTCAAGATGGTTGAAATGGAGTAGACTGGCCCTCTCACAAACAGCCCATAGCCCAAACGCTCCCATTTTCTCTGGTCCATGTCCCCAACTCTCTGGGACCACAATGTCCTTCTGCTTTCTGTTATCCTTCCATCACTGGATGGTAGCCTTGGATGGCCCAATCCTCATGCCCAGCTGGATGAATCTCTTTCTTTGCTTTGGGTCGGTACTGACCCAGTAGGTTTACAGTTGTGACCTTTGCTCCTTGGCCTCAGCAGAAGGAAGCATCCCTCCTTATTGCCCCAAGGAGCCTCTCTCTGCCACCTGGTGTCTGGGGGCACCTCCTGTGGTCACTCAGACCCTGCCACTGAGCCTTTTCCTTCTTGATGACAGAAATCTGCCTGAGGTGTCTCTAATATCCTGGCTGGCCATGCTCCCAGAGGCCACTGAACACCTTATTTCTTCCAGCTGTGGGCCCTATGAGTTCACCCTTGGTTTTGAAAGGACATTTCCCTGAAGTAAAATTAAAACGACAAAATCTCTTTACACGGAGCTTAATGTCTGTTCACTTTTAAAACATTTTGACTTTTGTAAAGGTCATTTCTCTTTCTGGGGAAGGCTCTTCTTGTACTGTTATCTGATGACATCAGAATAGACTAAAGAGAGAAAATTGGAATGAGTCCAACCACTCCAGAATTTGCACATGTATTTCATGCTTTTGTAAGAACAAGAGTTGAACCATCACATTAAGTCAGGTGCGCTTGGCTCGCCCATGCGAAATCATGAAGAACAGCATAGACCAAATGTGAAATAGTTGATTGAGTTATGTTCCTAAATTTAATTAGTAAGGTGACATTCAAGCTCCAAATCTAATTTCGAGGCTGTTAAAAGGTCACAGACTAAAGAGGTTTGGGGGCTCATATGCTGGGACCCCTCCTTTTCCCATGCTATTCACAATACCCTGAGCTTCAGCTGCTCACCATCCTTATAACTAGGAAATACTGCTGCTGTGAGAAACCAACTGCACACAGGAAGGAGAGGGGAAACAAGGGACCAGATATCGTCCCCCGGAAGTCTCTGATGAAGGATGACATCAACAGTATTCTCCGTCAGCCTTGGAACTGATGGATGAACAAGCCATATAATGTCTTTGACATGCAGGGCCCAGAACACTGGGCCATCTGTAGCATCTAGGCTCTGCCAGTAGTGTCATGGCAGAGAAGCAAGCCTGGGGAAGATCTCCGCCTTTGGGATGAACCAGCCAGCCAGCCTCTTCCTCGCTTAGCCACTGTGGCCATTCTCTCAAAGTCCGCACTTTGCTGCTTCTCTGGCCAGCCCCAGCTGTTCACAGGATAGTACTTACGTCCTCTTCACAGAGACTGAGGCATCTGGGAAGTTGTGCCAGGCAGGCCCTCCCTGAGAGAATTTGAAGCAGGAAATTGATGGCGTCTGTCTCTGATCTGAACTGGCCTCCCAAACTGGCAGTCCTTGGAGCCTTGGTTGGCTGGAAACTCTAAAGATTGGAGGGAGTAGAGTTAGAACCAGAAGGAAAGCAAGGGAGGAAGAGCAACCCATCTTTATTCCACCCCTGCCCTCGATCCTATGAGTTCCCCAAGATGCTTCCATACGTCACTAATTGGCCTTACACTCGGATCTTCTTGCGTCTGCAGCATCCCTCCCCAATGATCCTTCGCTCTAGCCCCACCCCCAAGCAAGTCTCATTGATTTGCTCAGCCCACCATGATTCCAGGTGGATCCTGGGATCCTAACTGAATGGTCTTCCATTTCTTCTCTCTTCTTCAGCAACAGTTGGATGTTCCCATACCCAGGTATTTTCTGAAGGAGAGGTTGGAAGTCATCAAAGGAAGAGAGAAGATCCTCACTCGGATCTTAGCCGAATGTGGCTTGAACCTCCCTGACATGGTTTGTATTGTTTTAAAAAGTGTTTGTTGTCATTTTTTGTAAACTCCTCTACCGTGCCCCTGACTGTGTAAGAAACACTTTATTTTCAAGTTGAAGAAGGTGCCTCCTTTCCCTGCTTGCTATATGAGGTCTAGACAGGATTACATAACTCTTCCATTGACTCTGCCCTCTTCCAAATTCATGATCCTCTTTAATTACTATTGTTAGATGTATATGCATTATATATACTATGTAATTAAATATAGTATATATAAAATAGTATATTATATAATGCATCATGTATATATTCATACATGTGTATACAACCTACTAAATTCATTTGACATTGCTCATGTGTACATGTGTAACAAGATTAGCACTTGGAATTGGACATCTTATTTGGGAACTTGTCCTTGGAAGAAACTAATTCTCCCTCTCTTAGTAGCTCAGAGCCTTTCCTTGATTGCTAGCTGGTGTAGGAGATCCCAGCCCACTGTGGGTGGTAGCATCCCTCAGCAGATGGACCTAGGCTGTATAGAAAAGTAGCTAAAAGTAAGCCTGGGAACAAGCCGATAAGCAGTGTGCCTTTGAGGCATTTGCTTCAAGCTCCTGTCTTGAATGCCTGCCTTGGCTTCCTTTGATGTAGAACTGTGACTTAGAAAGTGAATGAATAAAGAAACTTTTACTCTCCAGGTTGCTTTTGGCCATGATGTTCATCACAGCAACAGAAAAGCAAACTAAGCACATTATCTTTAAGTCAGGGTCACAGTCAACAGTTGGTATAATGTAGCATACAGTTGGCAGCAAGCATCCTTACTTGCTGAGGCATCTCATGGGTTCAGTTCACATGTATAATACTGATTTGTCTGATTTTCTTTTGCTTGTGTTCCCCCACACAGAAATACGCCGTAAAGAGTATAGCAGTGGAAGAGGCTGTTAAACTGATCCAGATAGCCGAGCGGGCGAGGCAGGGCCGTCTCAGGGCCCTGTTCATGAAGCAGATCTTCCTTCAGGAGTGCAGAGCCAGGGAGATGAAGCTGTTAGGGCAGAGACTATCAGACACCAGCTTGGCGGCACTCCAGATTCAGAAAGTACGGACACGGGGGGGGGGGGGGGGGGGGGGGGGGGGGGGGGGGAGGGCAGGCAGCATGTTGCAGCCTTGGGGTTGATCTCTGAAATTCAAAACCCAACGCCCTACCTATAGGAAAGCTGGGTTGAGTTAGTCAACCCCACAAAGATTTATTGGCTTAGCCTGGAGAAACCTCATCTTGTTTTTGTTTTGTTTGTCGTAAACTAGGAAGTTTAAGATGCAGAACACTGTGTTCAAAGACTTCCAGAAGGGCACCAGTAATTGTTGGAAAGAATGTTGCTAGATGTAAATCCACAGTGGGGTTTTAATAAAAGAAATCCACATCCATGCTGAGACAGTTGCAGGAAAGGAGAAGGCAGAAGTGACTCCTCTGAGCTTGAAGACAAGTCCTCCACTTAGCACATTCCAGCCACCATGACTAAGGGCCAGAACCTCCGAATTCCTTCTCGAGGGGGCCTTTGGGGACCGATTTTTTCTTCTCAGTGTTACTAGAGTGTGCCCTGTCTTTTTCCTAATGGAGGGCAGGGTTTCTCGTGGAAAGTGGAGACTACGTCCATGTGGCACCAGTAAGAACTAAATTTGAAAGAAAACAAGTACGGGACCATACCATGGAGCCTGGAGGGCAGGACGCTGTCCCAGATGTGCATGGGTAGATGGGGGCCCCATAGCCCTAAGCTAAGCTTTGGCTGTAGAGGCTTTGGAGGCGCATGAGCTGTACTTCCCACATTACTTTGGAAGGTTTTGGTTGTAAAACCGTGAAGTAATATCCTCAGGTCTAGGCTCATTCTTTTGATTTCCAGAAGTTTCTCTTAAAGACTCCCAAGTAAGATTCAAAGACAGCTATAGGTCATTTCCGTAATTGTCCTTCTTTAAAACTGTTGAGTGTGGGGGCTGCAGAGATGGCTTAGTGGTTAAGAGCACTGGCTGCTCTTCCAAAGGACCTGGGTTCAATTCCTAGTGCCCACAAGGCAGCTTGCAACCATCTGTAGCTTCAGTTCCCAGGGATCTGGTGCTTTCTTCTGGCCTCTGTGGCTGTTGGCACCGTGTATTGCATACACATACATGTAGGTAAAACATTCCAGCTCATAGCATAAAGTAAAAATTTAAGAAAGTTGCTACCCCATCCAGCCTTGATCTGAGGGTTTGGGCCTAGTCTTATTGGACACCATGTTTGGTTGATATCAACGGGAGGCATGCTCTTTCCTGAAAGCTAATGAAGGGAGGTCAGGAGGAGGAGAGGGATAGCAGGTGCAGTCAGGATGTGTTGTATGAGAGAAGAATAAATAAAAAGAAAGGCGAAAAAATAGAAACAAAAAAAGGAAAAACGTTGCTGCCTGTTACCCCAACGTTTAAAAAGATAACCCCAGTGTGCAGGCTGGAGCTGATTGTTCTGGCACTTGGGACAGGCAGTTTCTACAGGAGAACTTCTCCCAGGAGTAACTAGGCATCTGTTTGCAGGTTTGGCGAGGTTTCTATCAATCCAAGAAAACAGTGAAGGAGCGAGAAGAGGAGATGGTATTTCTGGGAATGGTAAGTTTGCTACGTAACGAGTAGAGCCTCTGGGGTGTGCATCTTCTCCAGCAAGTTTCCAAGGAAAGGCAGGAAAACTGAGTAGGTGTCTTAAGAGACTAGACGTGTCTGACTGATCAGAAGCCTGCAGGGGACCCAAGAGGTCGGGGAGTGTCCCTCATACAACTCTGCCAAATGCAGAGTGCTCGTGATGAGAGACAGACTGCAGAGTCAGAAATATCCCATGCCTGCCTGGTGTCAGCAGAGCCCTTGACTTCATGAGGGTCTTGCTGATGAGAATGGAATTGTTTTGGTCCATCTGGTGTTGAAGGGCCCATTTCCACAGTGAGTAGCAAGTCCTGGTTAGAAGGGCACATTTGTTCTGTATTGCTGTATTGCTGTGTCAACACAAAACAGTAGCTTGGGTAACTACCTGTGTTATGGCACATGTTCCATGTCTCAGGAATCTGGCATAGCCCAGTTCTCTGCCTGGGTATCACATGGCTACTGTTGTGCCATTGGGACTAGGTTCTCATCTGAAGCTCAGGTGGGGAAGGATATGTCACCAAGGTCATGTAGCTATTGGTGGCATCCCTCCTTGTGGACAGTAAGACCAGTACCATCAGTTCTTTGGCAGATCTCAGCTGGAGGCAGCTCAGTGCCTGGGCTCATGGACATTGGAGTCTTCCGTGTGGCAGCTTGCTTTCCCAGAGACATCAGGGAAAGAAGGTCCATTCATTGCATGAAGTCCTTCACCATCACCCTATTGTTAGTTAAAAATGAGTAAAAGGTCTCAAAGAGGGGTTATACAGGGTTTAGGGACCAGGAAATGGCACTGGAATCCCCTGAGAGCAGCATTTCTCAACCTGTGGGTCGTGACCCCAATGGGGGTTGAACAACTGTTTCACAGGTTCACCTAAGACCATCAGAAAACAGATATTTGCATTAAGATTCATAACAGTGGCAAAATTACAGTTACGAAATAGCAATGAAATAACTTTATGGGTGGGGGTCACCACAACATGAGGGACTATATTAAAGTGTCACTGCGTTAGGAAGGTTGAGAACCATTGCCTTAGAGAATGGTACAAGGGGTCCTCAGCATCTTTTGTGCATGGGGTATGGGGCCCCTAAACATGACTCATGTGGCCTAAACAGAGCTCGTGACTCCTAGGACAGCCTACCACTTCCTTTTTAGAGCCCCCTCTTCTTCAACTGAAACCTCACTCCTCACAGGTCCCACTAAATTACTGGGCACTATCCTCTATGGAAGCTCTTATGGAGATCACTTATGTCTCTACACATGACATCCCTTCAGTGCCCAGGAGGTCAACTCTGCAACAATAGCGTCACCAGAGATGTGACCATTCCCTAAGGGGCTTCATTTGTTCCCATTGAAGGAATTTTTAACTAAGATTACCAAAATCCCACCAAACCTTATAGTAACAGCTTCAGGGGCATCACAGAGAGCCAGCTGCAGTCCATTGGTACCCTCAGATTACAAACACATAAACAGCACCATTGACAGGACATGGATTGGGTCTCTGAGAAGAACTAACATCCTGTAGAGCTTCATGAGGCCAAGAAAGGAAAGAAGCAACAGGCATATAAACAAGCCATAAGTAACTACAGACACTAACAGGATACAAAACTATCATCTCATGTCTTGAGCCTCTGTGGTCGTAAATTAGAAGACACTGAGCAGAGAAGATTGTCTAGGGAAGTAGAAATACCAAAACTCACAGAAGCAGTAGAAACCTTAATTAAGCCAATCACAGTAGCAGAGGCTCAGCAGATTCTCCAGCGTCTGGGTTAGTCAGGGAGTTGGGCACCAAGCACAGTGGTGTTTGCCCAATGCTTCAGCAAAGTCAGTGTTGGCAGCCTCCAATGCCATTTGGGAAACCAGGGCAGAGCTGACCCCAGTCAGAGCAGCAGAGGTGGCTCAGGTGGGTACTTTGTACATAGTAGATAACAATGACCTATGTGACTGATGACTAATGCAGTGCACAGCAGGAGAGCTTGGCGAGACCTTGCTTCCTGGGGCTTGAAGCACTTGCCCACGAAGGAGAAGAGGTACATCCACACCCTGCTCTGCTGTCAACCCGAGCACTTCAGATACAGTCAGACTCTGGAGAGGGCATTTCTGTTGCCAAAACAAGAAAAACAAAAACAATGGAATAAAACTGATTTTTACTTGGGAGGCGGAGTGAATTACCAACAAGAAGTGGCCTTGGTCAAACACAATCTCTGTCATAGTTGGGGCAGTGCAGACAGCAGTGGAGTGTGAACCAAGGCACTCCTCCTCCACCCCCATCACTGCAGCAAAGCGACTGCTCAATCCAGCCCCTGCTGCCACCTCCCCAGTCCGTGCAAGTAGATAAAGGGCTGCTGCAGTTGAGTGTTCCTAGAGGACCTGGGCCTTTTTAAATGTGCTTTTGAATTTTTGTTGGAAAATAAATCATAAGCAGTTTCTAACCTCCTCCAAAAAGTAACACATGGAAAGGGGACATGAAGCATTGGATCAAACCAGAGAAAGAGAGGCTCGAACTCGAAGAAGAAAGCTTGGCTGTGGACTTCAGGTCAAAAACCGAATGAGCACTAGACGGTCACATAGCCGTGACGCCAGAAATGTCACAGGCTCACAAAGGGCTGGGCCTCCCATATCAGTCATCAACCAAGACAGTCCCTCACAGGCATGGCCACAGGTCAGTCTGATCTGGGCTGTCGCTCTGTTGAGACCGCCTGTAGTCCCAGTGTGCAGGAGGCAGAGAGAAAGGATTCTGGAGGAAGTGGGCTGACTAAACTAGCCAAATCCGGTTCAAGTGAGAGAGAGACTCTGACTCCAAGTACAAAGTGAAGGACAAGCACAGAAGACCTGTAATGTCAGCCTCTGGCCTCCACATGCATGTGCCATGCATGCACAGGTATGGGCCCACATAAACACACACATACATATACATGCAAAAACTTAACTGCTTACATTGGCTGTTTAACTTTAAAAATAAAATTAGCAGCCAGGCAGTTGTGATGCACGCCTTTAATCCCAGCACTTGCGAGGCAGAGGCAGGCGGATTTCTGAGTTTGGGGCCAGCCTGGTCTACAGAGTGAGTTCCAGAACAGCCAGGGCTACACAGAGAAACCCTGTCTCGAAAAACCAAATAAATAAATAAATAAATAAATAAATAAATAAATAAATAAATAAAATTAGCAATCTAAGATTCATGGCATGTACTTAAGTGCCAAGTAAAATTTCATAGTAATCAAACTTTTGACTCAGTTGCTTCTATTTGAGTAAACTTCTGTTTAACATGATTCAACCTCCATTTACTGACCATCTACTGTGTTAAAAAAATAGAAAAGTTCAGAATCCCAGGCAATGGCCAAAGACTATTATTGCATTCACCCTTCAGTCTTGACTGCCTACCCTGGTACCATTCAGAGACAGATCACCCGTGTATAGCAGACCCTCCGCTCTCCTCTCTAATTCCCGTGTGCTGGGCCCAAAAGAGAATTTCTCCACAGTGCAGTTTGCACTGAAGAGGACAGCTTCCCCGCTGTGTGCTCCTTGCAACTCTCTCTGCACGCTGTTCCGCCCAGTGTGCTGAGTCTTGATATTACATGTTCTATTGAAATGTTAACCACTAAGAAATACATGGATTCAATTTTTGAAAGAATGTTATCTGCAGTATGCCGGCTGATGACCATACAAAATCCGCTATCCCAAACCAAGGGCATGTTTTCAATTGAATACATTTTCTACTCTGTCTTTAATGAGGGTGGTGCCTCCTCTTGTCAAATCTCAGTTTTCCATTGGTTCCTCTGGATCCATGATGTTAATGTAAAGGCCAGTGGCTTAGTCAGTCCAGTCCCAGCTGCAATTGTGTCTTCATAAAAGACCGACGCGCTTCCTGGAGTGACAATCTAGTCTCCAAAAATAGTCTCAGAGAAAGGGACATCTCTCCACTTTCCACCCCAACCAGACATGTCTCTTAACCATTGGCATATAAATTATTTTTGTTGATATCGCCATTTCAAATCTTTAAATTATAAAGTCTACAGAGGAAAATAAACGGTGGTCTGAAAATCACGTCCAGATATTTTAATTGGCAGAGGCAGTGGTGTGGAGCCAGTGTAAGGGAACTTAATGAACACAATCCATTCTCTTCCAGGGACCCCTCACAGCCATCCGTCCTGCAGTCAGGGCCCTGCGTATTTCACTTTACCCTGAAGCCATCGCTGTTTGCATTGTAATGAGGAACTCTGGGGTCACGTATTAAAGCAAAGGGCCTGTGGCTTCTAAAAACATCATCGGAATCCTGAAAACACCATAAACCCATTCACTTTCATTCTCCACCACCAAACAAGCTATTTTCTCCATCGCTTTGAGGCTAATAAATTAAAATTTTATTCTTATTAGCTCCAGCACAGGCTGGGGTACCCTCTGACTGAGGCTCTTAGAGCCCCTGATGGGTCTTTGAACATTAGAAAAGCTGTCTGTCCCCTCAATGTCCCAGCAGAGACAGCATCCAGCCACACACATTTATCCTGCAGTGATCTGGGACCTCTGGTTGGCAACATGTACCTTAGAGGCAGACAGACTTGGTTCAAAGCCCAGCTTTGTCTGTTGCCAGGGGCAGGATCCCACGTTTCACACACCCTTCCTGGGAGCCTGAGTTTCCTTTTGGAGAAAGGCCAGCAGAGTACAGCCTCCATCCTGGGGCAGCAAGCCGGACATCCTAAGAGACTAGCAGGAGGGGCCTTGCCCGGAGCATGAGATTCGAAACACCTCTGAGGAATGTGGTTTGTGTCGTCCTGGCAGATGATAAGATGTATGATGGTTGACTGATCCTTGCAACAGAACACTTGGAAGAAATATGGAAAGTTCATGTATATATACATACATACACACATATTATTTCTTGTTGTTGTTAATATTCTGTCTGCTTAATCACTGCCCTAGGTTGCCAGGTCATCAGACACTAAATGACAAAATGATTATTTTCTTTGCCCTCCCTTCATTGCCTGGCCCCAGAAGTCCCTCATGGGCTCCCTTGAACTGGTAGTCTGCCTTCATTCACCTCACAGGAGTCCTTTACAAAGTCACTCAAGGTTGCGTAGACCATGGGCAAAGCTAAGGTCTCCTGAGCCTGTTGGTGCCACCATGTTCTCCTGTACAGAGTAAATCATATGAAGCTGTGCCCAGCTCACAGCACAATGAACAGTAGCCAGCCATGATCTGCTCTGCTCTCCAGACAGCTTAAGATCTTGGGTTAGATACCAGCATCATACCAGCAACTCAGCCAAGGACATTAAAGTGCTAGCCAGTTTTTCCTTCCTATGTTTGTTTGTTTGATTTTTGTTTTTAACCCATTTAAGTTAGAGAGACCAGAAAGGTTCTTATGTCACTATAACGTCTTGAAACGGTGCTGTCACAGGCTCAACAGGGAAAATGCCTTGGGTAAAACCACCATGCAAGGCAGTTCAATGAAAACCACCAAGTTCAAATGCACACTGGTTTCAAAGTATGATCTGTAGCATCTGTAAGAAACTATTTCCAGATAAAATGGATTAAGCCTGAGACTCAGTAAAGAGAGGCGTCGAACACAGAGACTAGGAGTGGTCTATGTGTCCTGCCTGTGTAATCCTGGACAAGGCTCTTGATAGCTCTTTGCCTCCATTTCCTCATACATAAGGCGTTACGTAGTAACACTCTTTCTGCTTAAGGTGGCTATGTGGAGTAATATTTGCAAACCACTCAAACTTGCCTCACAGCGCTGACTTTAAGCCGCAAGAGCACAAAGCAGATAGCCTCAGCCGCTAAAGATCTGAAAGCTCATCAGCACCCCATCCTATCACAGTTCTTAAATAAGCATTAAAAAAAAAATACTGAACTCTTAAAGAAATTAACTCCAATGGGCTAGAAAACATTCTTGCTCTTTAACAGATCGGTGCTTGCTAACATGGTGGATCTTAAAGATTCATACTGAACTTGTCCAGCCCAGAGAACCAAACAAAAACGATTTCTCCCTGAAGACCTTCATTTCTGCTTCTGTCTGTCCTTGCACAGAGTAGGTATGTTTGTGGACCCACAGCTATATACACACAGACAGGTGACTTTGAAATGATGGGTCACCCACCACTTGGTACAATCTCAATGGGACGTGAAGAAGTTAGGTGTTCTGTAACCTGAGGTCTTCCTTGTACGAAACCAGAGCCCTGGATGCCAAGGCCACCCTTCTAAGCACTGCCCCCAAGCATCAGTGCACACATCCAGGTCCTGGGAAAGCAGGTGTAACAAGGTCACTAGCAGAGATCTGTTCTTCTCCGAGACAGAAGATCTTTGGATAATTGCCAGCACCATGCCACGTAATTCCCAGTCTATTTGGGACCGATACACTGAGCAGATTTTTATAAATGACCGTTTTCTCTTCCTAATTTCAACAAGGGTTTTAAAATCCAAAGCCTGTCGAACATTAGCTAAGCATCGTGACATTAACGGAGCATGGAGTCTCGATTTCCCCCAAACTCAGGAAGTGTCGCTTCATGTCGCATTTCTACAGAAGCATCAATTATTAATGTGTGTGTGTTTTGCTGACAGAGGACCTCGCTGGAAATGTAGGTTTCGTTATTCCGTTCTGGGTCGTTAACTGTGGAGAGCTGGCAAATGTAATGGTTTGCTCACATGGGGAGCCTTCATTAAGATGCATTAATCTACAGCCAACGCATTTCAATACATCGTGTGTTATCATGTTCCCCGCTCCTTTTAATATCCCTAATTTATTTTTAAATTAGTTGCTGTTTATGTGGCCAGTTAACAAATTTGAATTCATACAACCAGAGTCGCTAAAGAAGAAAAGATGTTTGCACCCAAAGGACAGGAAGCTCGTTAGCATGGGATGTAAATTTATTAGAACCTTCAAGTGCAAAAACAGCAAGAGGAGGGAGTTACAAATGACCCAGATGAATTCTTGCCAGAGAAAATCTATATGGAAAAACATGCATGACTGCTCCCATCTGAATACCACAGCACAGAGCTACGTAACATGGAGCAGAAGGAGCTTGGAGCTTACTGCGGCCATCTTCACTGGCATGAGACCTCAGCTTTCACACCTGTTCAGTGGCGCCTCCTCACTCTCGTTTCTACCTCCAAAGATGAATGTGAGCATCACTAAGGAGACACAGCGCAAGTGCCTGTGAGACAGAGTACAATTAACCCCTAAGATGATTAGATCAGCCTGTAGAGCAACTTTACAGGGCCCAGAGAGATGGCCCAGTGGGTCAAAGCATTGACTGCGCAAACATGAGGACTGGAGCTCAGATCCCCAAGCCCCAAATAAATCCTGGGTGCACATGGCAGCCCACTTATAATTCCAGCTCTCAGGAGGTCAAGCAGATCTCAGGAGCAGACACTCTGGATCCACTCTTCATGTGTTTTAGGGTGTTCTCATCTTAACAAAAATTGTACTCTTTATGCTCAATGCTTGTTATACTAAATGAGAAAATTGGATCATTTTTTAAGGTTTCCAGTGGGTACATTTATAAAGTATTACACGTATAGCTTCCTCTTCTATTTCACTTGACTGTTTGGTTCTAATGGGTTCTAAACTCTAACAGATGGGAAGTTGAAACAATCTCTCCCACATGGAGGGTCCAGATGTGTTCCTTTGAAGGTTGTGTGTGTGTGTGTGTATGTGTGTGTGTGTGTGTGTGTGTACATACAAGGGAGCTTGTTTGACCCAATGGGCATGATAAAACTAAATCTGGCCTTTGATCTGCCTGATTGTACTGTGACCTCAGCACCAAACCCATCGACCCACTGGCTAACACAATGTCCCCTGAAACTGACCAGAGCTACTCCCCCAAGCAGTTAGAAGTTACTCAAAGCAAGCATTGCCAGAGAGACAACAGACATAAATACCCACAAGAGCACAAGTGGCAGGAAAGGGACCAGAAGTTCTTTGTTCTGAGTTCTGAGTATTGCAAGCTTTGTTTACCAACATAATTGACTTCAATTGTTTCTTAGAAACAATTTAAGATTTAAAGATACCTATGTTTAACACCAGCATGCAAATTTCCCAAAAATGTACTTTGGTTCTCAAGACCCATGAAAGGCTGTCTTTAGTACTACATCACTGTGCTTTTGACTTGAGAGCCTTGGTTGAACCTCTGGATGTCTCTAGAGGGCGCATTCTTCCCCTGTACAGCAGTCCTGTCTTCCTGCTCTTGTATTTATGATCTGGGGGATGGTAAGCACCAGGCCTGGATCCTTCTGCATACCCACTTTACTTTACTCTATCCAAGTCTCCAACATCACCCTGGGATAGGTGGCTGCATAGAAGCATAGGCTAATCTACCCAATTTGTTCTGCTGGGGCTTCTGAAGAACTGAATTTTATCCTAACACCATTTGAAGAGTGTCTATCTGCAACTTTGCGCAGATGCAGGGCATGGCTTAGGACTGGGGGCCAGAAGATGCTTCACACCAACCACTTCCTGATTTGCTGATTGACAAATGTGGAAGGAGAACTTTCTAGGGATGTGTTGGGATGTATGTCTGAATTAAGCTGCACAATGTCATTCTTTGGAGAGCCAAGAGTTGATTTTCAGATTTGATGTTTAGGTCATTCTGAATACTCCGAACACAACTCCTTTCAGTAGGCTTTGTGACATTTCCCTCCTCTACATCCTCGTTCCTCCCACTGATCAAGAAGACTGGGAAAAGCTTTAGTTTCTGAAGTGTGGGGGGTGTTTTCTTAGGCTTACTGAATGTATTAGTTGTTCTGTCATTATAACACAGTATCTGAGATGATCAACTTAAAATGTTAAGAGTTCTTTTACCTAAGAGTTTTGAAATTGTTGTTTATAATCAATGGGTCCTTGCTGGCTCGGACCCACGTCTGTGTGTGAGGTAACGTGTGTCATCTCTCCCCCTCACAGTGAATGAGTTCTTCCAGTGCTCACACTAGCTTTGATCTTAGGCTCTAGATGTATTTTCTAAAAATGTGTCTGTGGTAAGACCCCTCCACAAACAACACATTTGATTTACTTCTAATGTTTTCTACAGTCCCGTGACTTTTAGAGTCTCAACTTTGGGGGGGGGGCGTTTATTTCCAGAAACCACCCCCTCTCTTCAACGAGGTCAGTGATGCCATTGTCCAGTCCCAACAAGTGTCACATCTGCGGAACCAGGTGCAGCTAAAACATGAACAGAACTACAAGGAAGCCTTAATAGCTATCAAGGAGGACCTGAGAACGTTGGAAGGCCCCGACATCAAGGAGCACCTTCAGGACCAGATCCGGCGGTGGTTCATTGAATGCAGGTGACGGGTCTCCTATTGGGTAGCTCAGCTCATTTGGTGGTTTTGTGGTCTGCTAGTTTGCTTGCTTTATTTTGTTTTTGTGACAAGGTCAAATTGTTTGGTCTGAGCCAGGTTTGAATTTATAGGAGGCCTCTTGCTTCATCTCTGGAGTCCTGGGATTATAAACATGAGCCACCACCTGGCTTCTTGTATTCTTGGACACCAAGGCATTCAGTATGGAGACATGAGGTCTCTTGCCTTCATTTTTAAAAACTCAATATCACTAGGAATTCAGAAATGTTTTTAATTAAATTGCTTCTTGCCCTTTGTTTGTTTTTTTTAAAATATGTAAATATGGTCCATGCATTACTCTGTGACCACATAAAATCGTATGTGATAGGTAGGGGTCTGGACAGCCAGGTGTGTCTAAAACCCAGGGAACTGGAAATAGCCAGGTCTGACTGCCTTTCCAATGGGAACCAGTAATCTACTACTTCGAGCTCTCAGACCCTGGCCCTCCCTCGGTCTGAGAGCCAGCTGTGAGTGCTGAGACCTATGATTCCCTAAATGATATGTCACTAGGAATTCGGAGGCCAAGGCCCCAGACCTGTTCTTACATTAGACTTCCTGCTGCTTTTAAATGAAATGCTAAATGGTCTACGACTTGTTTGTTGGAGCGGTTATAAGTATGTTTTATCTCAAGGGAGAAGAAATACAGGTTCTCTGTCATGATCCGGTGCTGAGGAAAGGGATTCAGACATCTCTTCCCATGTCAGGGTGTTGTATCACCCCAATATCAGGTCCTGAGACACTCAACATGACAACACCAGTCAGCTCATTGGGATCAGAGAACTGAATTGTCGGAAATAGAAAAATCAATTTTTTTCTTTTAATTATACCAGAGAGAGAGGCGGGGGTGGGGGTGGGAGGAGGCAGGCTGTGAGCAGACATCTGGGAATCCTCCCGGTTCAGATTTAGTAAGTCCCTTTACAGAAAACGAGCCCAGCAATACTGATGGGAACTCACCTTCCTCTGGTTCAGCACCCACTTGCTTGTCACTGTTGAGGCCCATGGGGCAAGCAAGGGACATAGAGAGGCTCCCAGGTAACAATGATGGGGGTCAGGGTGCTGGGGGTGGGAGGGTGTTCTTTCAGAAACTGGACAGCCAATATCTGTCCACAACCGTTTTCCACCTCCCTACATTGACTTCATGTGGAAATCAAATACTCATCCCCTGCATGATCGTCAAACTGTATCCCAAAACTTTATGGTGGGTGTTAGGTGTCCGGAATAAACAGTTCGTGCCTTTTAAATGGTGTACCATTTGGTGTAATGTGATAGAACACTGTGCTGTGCTATCCCACATATGTCTGTACACTACTACTACTGCTACTGCACACACACGCACACACACATGCACGCACACACACACACACACTCACACACACACATGCGCACATGCATACAGATGTCCAAAATAAACAGTTCTTGCCTTGTAAATTGTATGCCATTTGAAGTTCTGGTCTAAAATAGTCTCCTCAAGTCAGCTGTCTTTTGTACATAGATGTGTGATCAGTTTGGATGTCAAGAATCTTGCATGACTTCTCTTCTTACAGAGCCTGCCTATATACATAGAGAGCCAAGGTTCAAACACCCAGGACAGTGCCTGGGTAAAGAGTGAGCAGACAATACACATGGACAGACACCCATTAAATGGCACCTTAATACTCGGTCATATAATGGGAAATGAGGTGGTCAGATGAATGAGTTCGCTGTTGTGTGTCCATCCCAGGGATACACACATACACACACACACACACACACACACACACACACAGCCTAGATGCCCAAACCTCCCTCATGACTGGTCACCATGATGGACACCATGAAGCTTCTAGATTGTGTGTGTGTGTGTGTGTGTGTGTGTGTGTGTGTGTGCAGTAGTAGTAGTAGTCTTCAGCACTGTGTTCTATCACACTACTCCAAATGGTACACCATTTAAAAGGCACGAACTGTTTATTCTGGAATCCTTTAC
The DNA here is from genome assembly GCA_019843965.1 of Rhynchomys soricoides. Lineage (NCBI taxonomy): Eukaryota > Metazoa > Chordata > Mammalia > Rodentia > Muridae > Rhynchomys > Rhynchomys soricoides. The sequence goes on along the minus strand of JADRCH010000116.1, from coordinate 1,913,754 downwards.
TAAGTGTTTTCAGATCACAGTTGACAGCGGGTCACAGGCAAAACCACAGAGGGCAGAAGCGAAGATAAGGGGGCTGCCATGTTCGCAACATGTGGAGCAAGCTAAGCTTTTTCATGCACATGTGTGGAAAGCTTTTGGGGGGTACAGTAGAAACTGGAGGCTGCCTCCAGTTAGGCTCTAGGGAGAGGGGTCACTGTAGAGTCTCACTTCTGTACTCCGAGGATTCTTTTGTTTCTATAAAAAGTATTGTTTCTACGATTTAAAAAAAAAAAAAAACAGTCAAAAATACATTCAGCGGGGAGGCAATCTGCTTGCACTGATTTAAAACATTTAGGACACTCGGCTTTTAGGGAAATAGTTGAATAGAATGTCTTCATCACAGACTTGGCTGTGTTCCTGATGCAGAACTGGGTAGGATGGCAATGGGGTCAGGTGTCTTCCCTACCTGAGTCCTGAGAGGCCCTGGCTGTCACTCTAGGAATGCCCTGTTGTTTCAGCATTTATCAGATTCTTTGAAAATGCAGCTGGGGCGTCCTCTGAGGACACTTCCTCCTGGTGTTGCTGACCCCACCGTCCAAGGTCTGGTCAGAGCCCCCGTCATGGGTACATTGGGCAGAATTCACAAAGGCATAAAAATTCCTCTTTTTGAAGTAATGTAAGGTCGAGGGCAAATTTATTTTCATAATTGGATTAAAGTCATCTGATGGACTTTGATAAAGAGCCTTCGTCTTGCTTTTTTGAATCAAAGGCAAATAAAAGCAAATATTGTCTTTTGAAGTATGAAACGCGGTCAGTTCTCAGAATAAATCCCAAAAAGATGCACAGGGGCAGGTCAGACGATCATGAGAAGCTGTAAGGGACAAACACCCTCTCAGCTCGTCTGGTCAGTATGCACAGGCTAGCCTCGGACTCTAACTGGACATGTTGCTGAGGGCCATGTTGACCTCCCAGGGCTGGGTCACAGGTGTGCCTTACCATGCCTTCTGGTTATTTGGTGTGGTAAGCCATTTTAAGCTATTCTAGATCATTTTTTAAATTATCTGACAGTTTCACACATGAATATAATGACTGTTAGTTGTGCTCAGTCCTTATGCTCGTTCCCCACCCCTCCCCGCCCCACTGAGAAGTTAAACTTCAAAAATAACACCTATTCATCTGAGGTAGAGCTTAATTAAAAAAATGTAACCTGTATGCAGTTTCAGCAAACAGAGATGGCTACTGTGAACTTTTCTTGGTAACATTCCTTCCTGTCTCTTTTCTCTCTGATACATATTTTAAGTAGTTTTATTTATTCGTATTTTTGCTAATGTTTAAAACTTCAACATTGAACTTTCCCACAGCCTCATAATGCTTTCCAAAATATGTTTTTAATGAATGTTTGGCATTGAATTGCATGGGTGCACTAGTTAATAAACTGATTGCAATCTTTTGAATATTTTGCAGAGCTAGTTAAAAAAAGATTATCAAGTAATCTTGGAATTTTTATTAATTTGATTATTTGGGGGTTGGGTAATAATTTTCATTTTTGTTTTTGTTTTGAGACAGAGTCTAACTGCACAGCCCAGAATAGCCTTGAATTCCAGATCCTTCCATCTCAGCCTCTTCAGTGCCAGGGTTACAGGTGTGCACCCCCAACTTATTTGAGGTGTTTTTGTTTGTTGTGCTTCTTCTCTGAGCTGCTCTAACATTTATTTGCTTCTCTGTGTCATGGTGTCAGGGGTTTTCTTCTTTGAGGGATCGCTCATATATATATGAACATATTATATAGATATATGTATATATACACATGAACATATATCTATATAATATATGTAATATATTCATATAAACATATTCATCTATGTTTACCTATATATTTATATAATTTCTATATACTTATATGATTTATATAAATTATACATCATATATTTATGTATATAATATTCACATATATATTATTTATACATATATTTAATATTCATATACTCATATATAAATACTAAAGATCCTTAAGCTTCGGTGTATTATTGGACTAATGAAAGTCTGAGTTTTCATCTGTCGTCATTATCTTTAGGGAGTGATCGGCCCTTGCCAGAGACCTTCCATACCTATCCTTTGGTTTGTCTTCTCCCCCTCTTTCACTCTGTAAGGCCCTAGGATCTTCTGCAGAGTGTGGCTGTGTGTGCATCGTTCTTGGTGTATTTGTAGTGTGGGCTATTTAAAGAGCTCATTCTGGGAAGCATTACCAGTTAGAGGCTGCTTCAGTCATTGGCCAAGGAAGAACCAACTGCCTGGACTTAGCCTTTATCCCTCCTCCTAGCCCCAGGGCCAGAACTCAGATGTGGGGTTCCCCACCATAACTCTCAGGGTCTCACTTGTAATCATAGCCACCTTAGTGACCAGGTACATCAGGCAGGTGTGCATTCAGGAAGGAGGAAGAGACTGTTATTGCCTGAATACTTATTCTACGTCCAGAATGTTTTACACATGACCTTGTTTGGCCTCTGTGTTGCTTTGCCAGATTAAATCTGCCATCTTGGTGTTTTAACTGGAAACTGGAGGTCTGAGGTGAAAAGGCTGAGCTGTGCTCTCTAGACACTCCAAGGATAACCCAGCCATCATCTCTTCCAGGCCCCAGTGGCGACTGCCACTCCTTGGCTTATCTGTCTAGGTCACTCCACCCTACATCAGTGGTCACATTACCCTCTCCTCTGTGTTTCTCTGACCACTCTGCACATGTTTTGCATGATATTGAGGACAACATGGAAGAAATATCACATGACACAGATAACCCCTATCAGATGTCCAGTCACATCTTCCAGAACATATACCGTGCCACAGACTCCAGGATTTAGGACAAGGGTCTCCAGAGTTCACTGTTCAGCCCACCATGTGCCGACAGATCTGTAAGATGGCACTTCATCCTTTCCACCCACAGACAGCACAATGAGGCCCGAACTACAGGACTTTGGGTTGGTCTACATAGTTACCATCCAACAGGACTCTGCAGCACTGGGAATGTTCTAGGTTCTGATACCTAGTGCAGTAGTAGAAATCAACTTAGTCTGGATATGAACTGGCTCCAACTTACAAAAAGGTTCAACATGGCAATATGGAAAGCAGGGCACATCCAGCAGAAACCACTTTCCTAAGCTGTCCTTGGCGAGAGCTGTGTCCTCTGATCCTTGGTGATGGGCAGTCATGGGTAGTAGTAGGGAGCTGGAGAGGGAGGCACAACTCCCAGTCAGCCCCATGACCTCAAGGGCAACCTATGCTGTGCTGTGTGGTCAATCTGGGACAATTGGCAGGGCAGGTATATTAAATGCATTTTCCACTTTAACATGCTTTCCAACTTTGCATTTAAGGGACCTAGTTGAGTAGCAGCTGTTTATTTCATTTCATTTAATTATAGCATAGGTTTAGGCAACCACATGTCCCCAGTGGTTACCTTGATGAGAAGTACAACTGTGGATATGTTTCCAGAAAGCACTTGCTGTACTCAGTGTGTGTCTTCACTTGAGACCACCATCCACGGTGTTGAGTTTCCGGACTCAATTATGAACTTCATCCCAAAGTCTCATGAAAAGATATCAGCTATAGCTTCAATCCAATGCACAACTGAAACCCAGCTAGGCTACAACACCCAGAGCCAGTCTCTGGGGTTCTCATCTCTGAAGATGCAACAGTCTTTCCTCCTCCCAGTCATCTACATCAGCACCATGTAAGTGGCCTTCATCACCCAAAAACTGGGACTAATTATAGGTCTTAAGGCCTTTGCAAAATGAAGACCCCAAGATGGTTTGGACATCTTATGGTGCCTCTACAGTTCATTGCTGAATGACTTAATTTCGGTTGCTGTGAATGAGCACATTCACATAAGCAACATAGCATAAGCTGACATAAGCAGCATAGGACCGGAGAAGTTTCATTTGTATTGTAATCCCAGGCTACAGTCCATCATTGCAGAGAAATCACCCAGGCAGGAGCTTGAAGCAATTGATCATACCATATCCACTCAAGAACAAAGAAAAACAATGCAGCTGGAATGATAGCACGTGCCTTTAATCTCAGTACTGGAGAGACAGAGGCAGGCAGATCTCAGTGAGTTCAAGGCCAGCTTGGTCAAAAGAGTGAGTTCTGGGTTAGCCAGGGCTCTGTACATAGAGAAATCCTATCTCAAAAAAAAAAAAAAAAGACAGAGGCAGAGGGCAGGGCAGAGAATGCACCCAAGCTCCCTACTTCCCTACTTCTGCTCTTTCTAAGCTTCTGTTGCTTTCTCTTAACTTGTACAGTTCAGGACCCAGCCTAAGGAATGGTGCCATCCACGGTGGGCTTGGGTCAGGTAATAATTAAGACAGTTCCCTAGAGACAGGCCCACAAGCCAACCTGATCTGAACAATTCCACACTGAGGCTTTCTTTTCAGGTTATTCTAGGTTGTAGCAAGTTGACAGTAAAAACTAGCAGGCACCTTGCTTAAAAGTGCTGTGACTTCCAGGGAGCCTTTCGAAAGGGGCTACAGTATGGGAGTCAGATCTGCCTGATGGTCCCTCCAGGCACATTTCAGCAGACTCCTGTGTTGCTATTCTCATTGCTGTGATCAAGTGCCTTACAAGAAGGAATTTAAAAGAACAACATCTCCCACGGTTCACAGTTTGAGGGGACACATCTGTTGTGACTGGGAAGACATGGCAGTAGAACCTTGGCTACAGTTGGACGCTGCATCTGCAGTCTGGAAGCAGGAAGTGGAAATGAAATGCAGTAGGACACGGAACCCTCGAGACTCACCCCCGTGTTGCACTACCTCCATTGAAGCTTCGTGTCCTAAAGGTTCTACAACCTTTCGTGTCACCAGCTGGGGACCAAGTATTCAAGTACTCATGAATCTATGGGTGGCATTTCACATTCAAACCAAGGGTGCTGTGAGTTGTATACAGGCTTATGTTGTTTTTCCAGTGGACACAATAGTCACTGTGAAGGTCAAATGAAATGACTCTGGGAAGTAAGCTAGACGTCAGAAGTGTGGCCACATGGCTGGAGATGTAGCCACCACCATTGCCTGTTAATGTTATGGTGCAATAATGCATCCTGTATAGACAAGGAAATGTACTGTGAATGTTGCGTATAGACACAAGCTTTCAAACTAATCTGAGAGTGGAGACCCTAAAGTAGAGGCTTCACGGGTTCAAATCGCCACTCTACCACTTTAAGTCTTTGTGACCTTGAGCCATACTCACTCCCCCTGTATTTGCTCCCTCATCTAAATGTACGTTGGTGATGGGGACAGTCTTGATGCCTACTTCATGAACAAGATAGATTGATTGATAAATCTGACACTATCAGAATAATGTGGACTTGTGGCACCCCTCAGACACACAGTTTGTGGTTCAGAACACTTGCTGCATCACTGGTACCCCATGTTTCATCCTTGGGTCTAGCACTCTGACATCCACAGCCATAGGCACATTTTGTGGCCCCTTAGTCACAGCGCTGCCTACCAACCTACAAAAGATAGATCAGCTGGTGGGGACAGTATAGCGAGGAAGGTCGGAGGGGGAGGGGAAGATGTAGATGGGAGAGGGGTGATAAAAGGGTCCATGTCACAAAACAGTAAGCATGGAATGTGCTCAGGCCTCAGGGCAGGAGGGCAGTTTGTCTGCAATCACCTGCAGATGTGCATTCTTTCCAGAGGGGGTTTCGGTCATTTGGGGGGGAGGTTGTGTTTTAAAACTTATAGTTTAAAGGGCATTAAGTCTGTTCCCCATACCCCATCTTAGTGCACAGTTCTGTGCATTAAGCTTTGGTATTTTTAAGCCGGGGAGACCTTGGGTGCAGGGCCCTGTCTTCTCCCTCCCATCATGCATTGGGAACTCTGTCAATGCAGAATCTCCAGGCTTTGGCCTTATGAGGGTCAGGCTGGAAACAGAAATTACCTAGCTGGCAAGAAGCAACCTAAAGGGAGAAGGGCTTATTTTGACTCTCAGTTTGAGGAGAAAGTCACTCGTGGTACTGAAAGCATGGGAGAGGGAGAATATGGGAGTTTGAGACAGGAAGTAGAGAACAGACAGAATGTGGGGCCAGGCTGTCAAATCTCATAGCTCACATTCCATGCCTACTTCCTCCCAAGATGCACCACCTTTTAAAAGTCCTAAAGCCTTCTGAAACAGCACTACAGATGGGTACTGAGTGTTCAGACACATAAGCCTGTGGGGAATATTTCATGTTCAAGCCACAACAGTGCCCACAGCATAGGGCTCATTAGGTATCTATCACCTGGGAGCCCAGGGCTCTCCTCACTCCAAACTCCTCCTCTTCCCTCAGCAGCTTCATGTCTTCATGCAATGTACTAGAAAAGAGCGAGTCACTGAGAGAGAAAGAGAGAGGCGTGAGGAGAGAAGAGAGGGAAATTTCTGGGATTCGAGGAAGCTGGTTGTGGCTTACCCTCCTCCCCCCCCCCCCCCCGTATTTCCCATGAGACACTGAGGGCATGTAGAAGTTAGGCAACTTGGCTAGAAGTCCACCTAGTGACTAGCAGATGGAGAAGCTTCTAGAAGGAAGAGAGAGACCTCTAGAAATGTGGTCACTGTGTAGATCCAGGGTGGTCTCCAGGGACAGGGCAAAGCTTCCTTCTGAGAACTTTCAGTGACATGAAAGCCTGCTTCTGTCAGATGCCCTCTGGATGGCTGGGATCCCAACTATATTTGGTTTTTTTTCTTCATATTTTTTATTTTTTCACATGGATCCTGAGGTACATTCAGAATGAAGCAGGGTCTGAGGAAGACAGGGGGATGGTCACACATGGAGCGATGAGTCTAGGGCTCATTATTGTGGATTCTTTGTGTAATTACATATTCAGTGAATTCTCAAAAGCAGCTGCAGTCAGCAGAGGAGAGGCAAACACGTGTGGGTTATTCAAGTAAGAAGCCAAATTATCTTCCCCTCGGCCATTGCTTCCAAGGAAAATATATGAGTTTCAACAGGGGACATGAGAAGGGCGGGTAAGCCCTCAAGGTTCAGAAACTAGTCACTGAGGCCTCAGGGACAGGTGCATGCACAGCCCACAGAAACTAGTCACTGAGGCCTCAGGGACAGGTGCATGCACAGCCCACATGAAGCCACACGTTTTGATATGGCTCAACACAGTAAGTCAAATTAAGAGTACCCAGCAACTAAGGGCTCTTGTAGCCTTTGATCCAGGTACTAGGGCTCAATGAAAAATAGACACTAGGCTCTTCAGAAGATGCGGTATGCTAATTCCCTTTGCCTAAATCCATGTACAGATCCAGAAAAAAGCCATGGGCCATTTTCATTCTCAGTGTATCCCACAGACTGCAAGGACAGAGCGCTCTTCCCCTGATAGTGACTTCTCAGAAGCATGCTGGCCACCAGTCCTACTTACCACCGCCCTTAGTATCGCTTCTATCCCCAAAGTGTGGCCAAACACCACCAAAGAAATGAAGACATGCCTTAGGCTCAGATGTGGGAGATCTCACATCCATGTATTTCTTCTGCAGTGTGTGTAGCAGGAAGTGGGATAGCAGTGGGGCCACCTCCTTAAGGGGACTGAGCACTGTGGGGACAGAACACAGAATGGGTTTTTGCACTCAGGGTCTTGCAGTTCTGAACAGACAGAAGCCCTTCAACCCGCACTCATGGCTTTGTGTAAACACTGCTTGGACAGAAACAACCACACACCTTCATATTTTATAAATATAGTGACCCTCACTTGCCACTTGATCAAACAAGGGGGTGGAAGGGGCCAGGACAGACGAAGCTCCTTCTGATAAGAGGGACATGGGGGCCGCTGGCTGGGCTTCAAGCCATGTCTTGGACGGAATGGGAGACAGTGAAGAGACGCCTTTGCTTTCACCCTGGCAGGGTCAACTCTGTCCTGAGTATTAACTCTCCCACATAAATGCCATTTGGGATAGGAAAACAGAAATAAGACCTGCTTGTCCCTTTCTCAACAGAGGAGCAAACCAACTTAGGTTCTCAAGTCACCGCTAGTGTATTGTTCCTTTTAATTAAATTATAAAGCAGGCTGGGTGTATGGGTGTGCAGGAGGCTTGTCACATTCAAGCAAGAGCAGAACTCAAGATGACATTCTTGGCCCAAGAAGGAAGTCTTGATCCCGACTGCTACCATAATACCATCCATGAATGATCAAGGTGTCCATAATAGACCAGTCTCCTATCCAGCACTATGGGATCAAGAGGCTGGGTGCACAGGGCTCTCTTGGTCTGCTCCGAACACAGGTCCACTTGGTGTCCCAAAGAGGCCACATAATGAAGTCCATGTGTAGTCCATTGCCTTTATTGAGTGCCTGTGAATTTATAGGCAGCAAGTGACACCTTTGGAGGCTTCTGTGCAGTGGCACAAGCTGCTTACTTTAGAACTTGGGAGAAATTTATGGGGCCGCTGACATTAATGGAGGTGGCTGGATGACTGGGGGGGGGGATCGGCCGGAAGCCCCTCCATCTATATATTTTTCATACTTGATGAAACACAGATAAATCTCGGTCCTGTGCGTCTGAGACGGTGAGACCCGTCGAAGCTTGGTGTCGGGCCTCAGGGGGAAATTTATCATTCAAGGAGTTCTGCTTTCTAAATCACTGTGAACTCCAGACTGGCCATTTGCACATTTGTATGAGAATTTTTGACAATATCCATAAATGTTTAATAGGCCCCAACTCTTCCCAAGTACCACACCTCCCATTTGTTAACAGAAAAATACGAGGCTGGAGTGTTTCCCTTCAGCTCGCTCAGATAAAAGAACAGGAAAACGGCACTCAGTGTCCATCACGGTGTTAGCGAGAAAGACAACATTAGTCGCTGAATAAACTTCATAAGAAGTTAACATTGGCCCCATCATTCATCACATGTAAATTGTAGAGTTTCCAGAAGTCAAAAGAAATATTAAAAAATGCCCAGCAGGCACAAGGTTCTGTTTTAAAACAATGAACCTAAACTTTTGCAAAAATGGAAGTTCCCCAGTCCCATGTAGATTTGGGTTGTTTTGTTTTAAACGTGTGTGTGTGTGTGTGTGTGTGTGTGTGTGTGTGTGTGTACACACAATCTGTTTATCATATATATAGTCTCCCAACTGCTCCTTGATCGGCGTGAGACTATGCTAAGCTCACTTTCTTGGCATCCATGTGAGTAGTGTGCTTGCCTGCCTCAGTTTCTTCTGTGCTGTGTTCTAAGTGTACCACCACACCTGGCACTATAGCTGTCCTTTAAAAGCCTAAAGCAGAGAGGGATCTGGTGGCAGAGATCTGTAATCTTGGCTACCCCAGAGGCTGAAACTAGAGGATCTGAAATTCAAGACCTATCTAGGCTACAGAGTGAGTTCAAGACCAACCTGGGCAGTTTAGTAAGACCCGGTCTCAAATTTTTAAAACAATAACAACAAAACCCATTAAGACTGAAGATGTAACTCAGTCATAGAGATGTATGTCCTGATGTACACATGGCCATGGCTCTGCCCTAGGTTCAGTCCCCAATACACACACACTACACACACACACTCATACACACGCATTCATACACACACACACACACACTCTCACACACATACATATACATACACACACATACACACTCTCACATGCACATACACAGCTGTAACAGTCCTATCGAAGGCCCTGGGGGCAAGTGTGACATGCTGTGCTGTTGTCAGAATGTACCTTGGGCTCTCAGGCACACAGGGACACCCTTTGTCAAAGGCTTTGTGGTTTCCCCCTCCTTCCCAGGAACCCTAGCTCAGGAGAGCCTGCCCACCCTTTCCTGCTCTCAGAATTGTCCCTACTGCTTTGCTTTTCATTCTACAGGCAATGTCGAATGGCAGGGAGTGGGCTGGGTTCACTCTGTTGGTTTCTTACTGTTCAGGATTGAATGGACTTCCATGTTACCCCTGCACCCTGTTGTGTTTTGACTGCTCACTTTCTACTCACTGGTACATTCAGATTTTCTATGAATCATTTAGTTAGCTACTTCAAAATCACTTTAGCCTTTCCAAGAGATGGGCAACTGAAATGTTAGTATTTGTCCCTTATAAATCCAGTTAGCTGCAAGGTAGGGAAGTTGGACATTGATTATCTTCATCCATGAAGCCACATGATCATTTCTGCCTGTGCAGAGAAAGCTTTCGATCACGTTAAACATGTCCTTCTTACTTGAAAATCTAAAACATGGGAGAAAGGACATAAACTCTAATGACATTTAGTTTAGGCATGGCAAGATGAAAGTCATGTATAGAGAGACTATTATATCTTCTACCTGCTGATTTTTCTCAAGGCCACAGCCACTGTCTAGCACACCACACATACTCAATGAGCATACTGTTAATGAACAGATGCAGGGTGAATGAATGAATCACAGATGCTCAGTCCTCAGTGGAGACACACTTCACAGGCAACTGGCACAACCTGTGTCCCTACCTACGCATAATGGGTGTCACGATGTGCATGAGTATTGATGACAGGCTCATACAAAGGAGAAATAACAAGAATAAATGTCTGACAGAAAGCGGGAAGCTGTACTATTAAATATTGTTGGTCAGCATATGCATGGGAAGCATCAGAACTATGTAAAACGAGAGCCATCCACGATGGTCAGAAGCAAAAGAGTCACGGGAATAGATGGAGAGACAGGCTCTGCTCCTGGATAGATGGAAAGATGGTGAATCGGCCTCCTGGAGATGTATAGGGTCAACACAGTTTCAATTAACATTCCCAATAGGATTATTTGTTGAACGTGAAATATAATTATTAAAGTCATTAGGATTAAAATACGAAACTAAGCAACGAGGAAGAACAAATGGCCACGTGTTCTAAAATGCATTATAAAGAAAAATAAGAAAACTGCTTGGGGCAAATAAGAGAGCACGTGCGTAGAGCAGTGGACTAAGAGGGCGGGCCTGGAGCTGACAGACATAGATGGGAGCCAGAACAGTAGAGTACAGCTACAGTAACTACATTGTTAGAGCTGACTGGTCACAGAAACAGTGGACTTAATATCCTGGAAGGGACACCACAAAAGCATAAATATTTTAAAATAAAATTGGAAGAACACACTGCAAAAATTATGAGGTCTGCTTAGTAATAAGACTCTAAGAAAGGAAAGAAACCAGCCGAGCCCAACAGTTACTTTGATTATAAACTGTTTTGCTCTGCAGCTTATTTCATTTGACACATCATTCCTACTTGCTGTGTTGAAGAAAGAGATACTCGAGCAGATTAGAGCTCACTGGCCTTGCTCCAAGCCACTCTCAGGTCATCACCTGAAGAATGGGCACAGAGGAATCTCTTGCTGTCCCCTTTGCTTACAGGCAAAAGCAAGGCCATGGTGATTGCTCCCAATGCCGGGTCTTTCCCACTAAGAGCTATGTGGTCATTTCAGGAATAGATGAGTTCCGGGTGCATTTCCAGCATCCTGCAAACACCCCCGGGAGGAGGAATGTGGTGACTGCGCACACAGCTCTGTTCTCCCCGCTTAAAACCATGAGAACGTAACCCCTGGGAAGTAGTTCTTGAACAAAGCATCTGATGTTGCAGAACAGGCTGCAGTGGTTAACAGAGATGTCGACAGGCTGCAATCTGAAGTGACTGAGGAGGGCTGAGTGGGTCTGGACAGGGCAAGACAGGACAGGCTGGCTGCTGCCTCCCACAGGAGTTCAGAGTCCCCAGGGTAACCTCTGCCTTGGAGCTGGAAGGTACAGGGGTGTGGTCTTTAACACACAGATGAACAGGACAAACGCACTTCCTGTCTGAGTCTCCCAGAAGCTAGATAAATAATACACAAATATACATGGTATAAAATCCCCTGTGGGAAGAGAGACACTGACAGGCCCACTAGCCCTAGCTGGAGTAGGCAGCAGAAATGGGCTCCATGGTGTCTGGCCAGGGGTTCTTGTCTGAGACTGAGGTAGGCTCAGGGCACTACCACATTTGCAAGAGGCAAGACAAGAGGGTGAAAGCCGGGTCCTGAGGCCACTGTCACAGTGGAGGAGGAGTCCACTTATAGAATTTGGGGTCAGAGCATCCCAGGTCAAGCTCTGTGACTGGTCCTAGAAGAAGAAAAGGAAAGGCCAAAGCTACTTACTGTCTAGATCGGTTCCACCCCAGTGGAGCTTCAGGGCTCCAGAGCATAGAAACCTTGAGTCTGGCTGCCAACAGGGATGAATGCTCCACTCCAGCTGCCCCTTGCCTGGCCCGCTTGCTTTCTCAGTTCCGTTTTCCAGCATTCCAGAGGTGACTTGGACTTAATGATGGGGAGGTGCCATTCATCCTCTTAAAAATATTAAACAATCTCTAAAATGTCGTGTTTTCACTTTCTCAATACATTTCTGGAAACCCAGAAAAATCTGTTTGGAAATTAATATTTGTCTTGATAAAATTTAAATATGGGCTGGACAAATAACTCATTCAGTAAGTTCGCCCCTTGCAAACTCAGGAACTGGAGTTCAACCACCAGAACTCGTCCACGTAACTGATAGGCATTTTCTATCCCTTGGTGATGCCAGATTAGACCAGGGTAAAAGTCGATAAAGGCAGATTTATTAGGTGGCAGCTCTGGGGTGGGTTCACAGATCTCACTGTGAGGTCGCTGTGGTGAAGGTCAGTGAAGTCACACATCCAGGCTAAAGCAAGGAGGTTTTATGGAGCCTAGGTGAGGAATGATGAAGTGCCAGCTGGGAACTTGAACCGTGTCCATACATGGTCAAAACTGAGCCCTTAGACGGGCACTCTTGGGTGGGTTGTTGGGAACGGCGAGCCAAGGAGTTTTCTCCAAGCAAATGGGGTGGGGGAGAAGGGGGTGTCTGCGCAGGTGGGGTCGGGGAGTTCCCAGTTTGTGCAAGAGATGAGCAGGGCTTCCAGCCTAATACTAACAAACATCCTAAATGGGAAAGGTAGAGAGACTGGAGATCTCTGGGGCTCACTGGTCAGCCAGCCTACCCGGTGAGCTCCAGGCCAATGGGAGACTGTTATAACACCAAAGGTGGTCCTCTGACCTCCATATGTATGAGTACACACATGCACACATGTGAACAGGCATATGCAATAAATGTCCCCTCAAAGTTGAAAAGGTTGCTTCAGAAAAGGCCATCCTTGTAACATTCGCCAGTGTTTGCTTGTAGGTGATTAAGTGTTGACAAATAGGTCGTAACTTCCAAAGATTTGCTTTACCAACACAGCATCCATTTCCAATTTTTCTGTTCCTTGACAGCTGCCTCCTCCCCCTCCCCTCACTTCTCTTCCTCCCCCCCCCCCCACTACCTGTTTTGTTCTATAGACAAGGGTGAACTGGTAGGTCCCATGGAGGTGGCTTTGTCTATTTCCCAGGAAGCTTTTTGCATCGATTGTACCACCTGGTGGTTCGGATGTCCACTCAAATTGCCTGTTGTAGCAATTTGCGGGTGAATGGAAGTGGGCAAGGAGATGGGGAGGAGGCAGGATTCTGGAAAGGCATCCTAGCATGCTACCGGCTGCATGTCAGCAAGACAGTGAAAGCTTAAAGAGAATCAAGGCTTTGAAATCATAGTCGAGGGAAATCTGTAATTTTAACAATTATGCACAATCTCAGCAATATTGAACCTCTCAGAACTGTGTGGAAAATTATGCCTCAAAATTCATTTTAAATAGAAAAGATTCTTGCCTCCACTAAACCATTTTCTAGACTGCAGAGAGAGACCCAGGTTATCATCCCCAACGTAATTTGGTGTTCTCCCATCTTCATGCCACAGATGTGTGCCTCTAACAGGTTTTTTGGTTGTAAAATGAGAGAAAAGGATTATATTTGGTCAGCTTATGTCATACAGTGTAGTTTGGCAGGAGCCATCTGACACTATGACACTCAAGCAGATTTAAAATGAGGAAGGAATTGGCCACTTGGTGCATTTTTCTAATCAAGAGAATGGAAGCCAGAAGGCATCGGAAGTGGCCATAACTAGACATGCAGGGAAAGGTACAGGAGACAGGGTAATGGAGGTTGTGGGTACCATCATATGGGGCCAGCATCACCAGAGAAGCCGTGTAACTTAAGACCCAAACCAGTTCAGCTTTAAGAATGAAAGGGGCCCTGATATTAGTTGTCCCAAGTGAGCTGGAACAAGCCTTAACCTGATGATATGGGCAAAAGTTTTGTTTTGAAGGAACTGGTGACCTTTGAGCAAATAAATGACATAGCATGACTCATGTTTTAAAAGGGTCACTTCCCTGCCACCTGGGGTAGAACTGCAGAACAGTAAGAGACGGGTTCATGATGTAAGTGAGTACTTAGTGGCAATGTCCTGGACCTAATGCAGTGGTGTTTGCCAGTCACTCTCAAGACATACTAGGAAGGTAGAACCAATGGGAAAGAGACAACTGAGAATGACTCCAGGTAGTGCTCCTTGGAGCACCCCTTGGAGTGACTAGAACAGAGTCTCTGCAATAGGAAGAGGAAGAATTTGGGCATCACAGCAGTGAGAGGGCTTTAGTGGCAGACACTTAATCTCAGAATTTGTGTGCTTCTGGGTTTGGGGGTGGACAACTGGATCTGGCTCAGTGCCAGGGAGAGGTGAGAGCCAGAGAGAGGTGAGAAGTGGAGTCAGTGTTAAAGAGCTGAGCACATGGGTGCTGAGTCAAGCTGTGAGACTGGGCGAGACAACAGGGTGTGACGGTGGACAAACAGAATGAGGAGCCCTAAGACTGAGCCCTGGGCCTTCAGTTTCACAGGTAAGGGATGGAAAAGGACCTAGGAGAGAAAGGATCTGTGTGAGGAAAGAGAACCCACAGAGCATTCCAGCTGAGAAGGTGACAGGAACTATCCTTGTGCTATATGTGGAAGAGAGAAGGTGCTTAGCAAGAGAGGAAGAAAGCAGGGAATGCAGAGGACTGGAAACCAGGGCAAGAGAACCTTGTCAGAAATAAGGCTGTGCCTTCCAACTGCAGTACAGCATGCGCTGGCTAGTTTTATGTCATCTTGACACAAGCCAGAGTCATTTGGAAAGAGGGAACTTCAGCTTAGAAAAGTACTCTACCAGATTAGCCTGTGGTGCATTTTCTTGGTTGATGATTGATTATTGATATGTGAAAGCCCAGATCACTGTGAGTGGTGCCATTTCTGGGCTGGTGGTCCTGGGTACTGTAAGAAAGCAGGCTGAGCAAGCCATGAGGAGCAAGCAAGTAAGCAGCATTCATCCATGGCCTCTGAGTCAGCTCCTGCCTCCAGATTCCTGTTCTGCTTAAGTTCCTGCCCTCACTTACCTCAGAGATGGACTGTGGTAGGGAACCATAAGCTAAAATAAAACCTTTCCTGCCCACATTTCTTATTATGGTGGTGTTTAATCACAGCAATAAAAACCCTAAGACACAGCATCAAAACAAAATGCTCTTTAGAAGGCAGCAGACCCACACTAGACCATAAGCTGTATACTAGGATGCTGGGCCCCAGCTGCCATAATTATGGTCCTGAGTCTGGGTGTCCAAGCAGCAGGAATGTATCGTCTGGGTTCTGGGCAGGAAGCCCAGAGTGTCAGCAGGTTGGCTCTTTCTGGGGAATGTGAGGTGGAGCCTGGTCTTAACCAAGCACAGCTGCAAGGATCCCCTTTCCAACAAGGCCATATCCTGAGGTGCTGAGCACTTCAACATGTGCTTCTCTGGGGTCAGGGCCACAGTTCAACGCTCCACGCCTGTGAGAACTATCTTAATGGATAGTCCATGGATGTGGACTATTCTCCCAGCTGAGTTCAAGAGCTGAGAGCTAGGGAAAGTGAGCATGCCAAAGGAGGGGCTGCAGGATTCACAGGGTGGCAGATGAGGAGGGAGGAGGGGAGGAGGGGAGGAGGGGAGGAGGGGAGGAGGGGAGGAGGGGAGGAGGAAAGGAGGGGGAAGGGGAGAAAGGTGGGGGAAGTAAAGGAAAAATGGAAGACCGAAGGGAGAAAGAACCCAAGAAGAGTGGCTCCTGAGGTCAAGCCCAAAGAGCAAAGCTAAGCACTCGGGGAACAGAAGTGTATCTGAAGGCGGTGACAGGGAGGTGGTGGCTCCCTGGCGGATGGGGGACCTGGCTGTGGGAGCATGTATAGATTCAAGGGCCCAGCATAAAAAGGTCCCCACACTCAGTGTTTATTCCGAAGCACAACCACGCATTTCAGGTACTGACCTATGGATTCCCAGTTCCATGGGTAGTATGACTGCATGTGTCCAGGTGCCCAAGAAAAGGCAGCGTCCACCAACCATAGGATCCAGGACTGTGAGGGAGAGTGTGCCATGGGGGATGAGAGCCAGAGACACAGGATTCCCCAAGGCAGACACTTTGTTTTCCACTGTTAATCAAAAGCATCTTGGGGCTGACACTGTATAATTTGGGGTCCTGACACTGTATAATTTGGGGTCTTCAGTTCCTTCTGGGAGGCTCCAGGAGGGCATCACCTGCAGTCACAGCTGTCAAGCCCCAGCTGTTTAATGCCAAAATTACCATGGGAACCTAAATAACATTCTCCGTTTCCTCTGGCAAGACTATCAGCACCTCTACCCTGCAGCTCACACGCCCACTGAAGCTGATCCTAACATGCTCGGGGACACATAGGACCTAAATTACAAGAAGTAAAGTACAATCATTTAGATGAATATATTTAATATTATTTTACAAAAAAATACTATGGAGTTTAATATTAACTCTTACTATGAAAATTGATACATTCTAAAATTAAGAGGTAACATGCCAAATGGGATCATGTGCATTTGGGTTTGTTTGGGGTTTTTTGTTTGTTTGTTTGTTTGTTGTTTTTTGTTTTTAAGTAAGTCACAAGGCTGGAGAGATGGATCAGCTGTGAAAGTTAAAAGCATGTATTGCTCTTCCAAAGGACCTGAGTTCAATTCGCAGCACCAACCTCCTGTAACTCCAGCTACTGGAGACCTAACACCTCTGGCTTCCAAGGCACCACACATAGTATATGCTCCCACAGACACACACATACATGCAATGAAAATCAACATGTGCAGAGGCACTAATAGGTTTGACAATACAAGGAGAGAGTCATCTGACGAAGTCACCTTCAGAAGTCTTGGGAGTAGGCATGGTTAGGTAGACCGTGGCAACCTCCAGGCCAAATGCAGCTATGTGTGACAGGGTTTGATAAGTGAATCTGGGTACCCTCGCCCTATGGCTGAGAGTGCTCCCAGGGCCCAAGCTTCCCAGTATCGGTGAGTGATGTCATTGGTACTGGTGAGCGTCACTTCGCATAGGGATCCGTTAGTTTTCTTGCTGCTTCTACCATTGTGACAAAAGACCAGGCAAAAGCAACTTATTGAAGAAAGGGCTTCTTTTGGCTCACAGTTGAGGATGCAATCTGAGGTAGTAGGGAAGTGATGGAGTCAGGAGTGTGAGGCAGCTGGTCACAGTGCTGGGGAACAGAAAAAAATGAATATGGTGCTCAACCCCTCTCTCTCTCTCTCTCTCTCTCTCTCTCTCTCTCTCTCTCTCTCCCCCTCCTTTATTTTTTTAAGATTATATCATTTCCCCCTTCCCTTTCCCCCCTCAAACCCTCTCATGTACGCTCCTTGCTCTCTTTTAAATCCATGAGATTTAATTATGGTTTTCATTAATTGGTGGTGGTGGTGGTGGTGGTGGTGATGTGTGTGTGCGTCTGAGTGTCTGTGTCTGTGTGCCCACATTGTGTGTTTCTAAATACACAAATATAACTTGCTCCCTCTGTATCTCTCTTCCCTTGAAGCAAGGTCTTACCATCTGGGCAAGGCTGGCCTGGGACTCACAGAGACCTGCCTTCCTCTGACTCCCAGATGCCGTTACTTTTTATCCAGTACAGAATAACAGCCCATGGGATGGTGCTGGTGGCTGCATTTAGATGGAGCTACATTTAGGGTAGCTCCCCACCTCAGTTACACTAACCTAGGAATTCTCAAAGACAAACAGAGTTTTGTCTCTTAG
Source organism: Rhynchomys soricoides (assembly GCA_019843965.1). Lineage (NCBI taxonomy): Eukaryota > Metazoa > Chordata > Mammalia > Rodentia > Muridae > Rhynchomys > Rhynchomys soricoides. Next base: position 1,895,846 of record JADRCH010000116.1, on the reverse strand, counting down.
GAGGTTCTAGAGTCTGTCAGATTGACATCCATAGTGACCATCTCACCATGGCATGAAATGCCTTGAAGAACCGAGGGGACCATTACCTAAATGAGCAAGGCATGACATTCCCAGAGCCCCCGATAGGCCCATCAGACCAGAGCTTCAGTGACAGAAGGGAAGTTCTTTGACATGCTTGTTACAAGCAACCACAGGAAACTACACTCATTCCACTGCAGGGCAAAGTCCCAGCAGGATGTTTGGAACTGCCTGGACAACTGTCAGCACATTCCTTCCTTTCACACTTACAGGTGTGTGTGAGGCCAGATTGCCTTTCTGAACTCTCAGCCAGCACAACATAACGCAACATATTAGAGCACAGACACAGAGCATCCAGCAAGCTTCTGTTAAACCAGACTCTAATAGACTTGATTATGACCTTGGATACTGTATTTATTATTCATAAAATTACACACACACACACACACACACACACACACACACACATATGCCAACAAACAATTGGTTGGCTCTTGTTTGTTTGTTTTTACTTTTAAGTTTTAGTTCTTTGAGGATTTTGTGCAATGTTTTGATCATACCCACCTTCTTCCTGCCTCCTCTCATGTCCATGAAACTTTTCCTACCCACCTGACTTTGTTTTCTCCTTTTTCTTCCGCTCCTCGAGGCCATCTGTGCTGCCCATATAGTCTTGCTTTGCAGAAAGCACTGTTTCCTTGTGTCTCCTTGTAGTCCTCCACTGCATCTGGGTCTTACACTCTCTCGGTCCCCTCTCTCATAGTGATTCCTGAACTTTGGGAGGAAGGAATGCGATATAAATGTCCCACTTAAGGCAGAGAAATCTGCAGGCTCTTATTCTCTTTACTTTGAGCAGTTATGGGTCTCTATGTCAATCGTTGCCCTCGTCAAAGTTACTGTTGCCATGGCAAAACAACACAAAAGCAAGTAGGGGAGAAAGGGTTCAGATGGCTTATGTTTCTCATCACAGTCTATCACTGAAGGAAGTCAGGACAGGAACTCAAGTAGAACCAGAACTTGGAGTCAGGAGCTGATGCAGAGGCCATG
>JADRCH010000116.1:1806581-1879784 GCA_019843965.1 Rhynchomys soricoides | reverse complement strand
GGGGATACCTCCATTGGGGATACCTCCATTGGGGATACCTCCGTGGGGGGATACCTCCGTGGGGGATACCTCCTTGGGGGATACCTCCATTGAGACTATCTGAATTACTGGCTGCCTGGATGGAGGATACCTTCATGGGGGGATAGCTCCATGGGGACATATCTCAATGAGTGTACAGTTCTATGCCAGATACTTTCATGAGAAAAAAACTCCGGAAAGGGATACTTTTCTAGGCACCATTGAGGCTGGAAGGCCACTTTTTGCCAATGTGCAGCCACTTCTGCAAACCTGCTGTCAGCAGAAAAGTGATCTCATTTGTCTAGTTGTGGCTCACACGGTCCTCATGCTGGCTTCAGGAACAAACATGAGAGAAATGAGCCCATTGTACAACTGCATCCTCTTTGCAAAAGCCACCCAGTACGCCATTGCAAATTTTTGTCAGTGCTTTGACTGGAACAAAACATGACCAGACTGAGGGCTGCTGGGAAGATCTTTGGGCCCCTGCACAGCAGAGTCAGTTCTAATAGTTCTTGGTTGCTGGCATCACTCAGCCATGACTAGCTATGATCTCTCTAGTCTCTTGGCCCAAGGAGTTCCACATTGAACAGCCGGGCCCCAGCCATGGGATGGTGCTACCAACATTAAGAGTCTATGTCCCCTGCTCTGTTAAACCCTCCTGGACTCTGTCATAGTCACATCCAAAGGTTTGTTTTCTTGGTGATTGTAAATCCTGTTAAATCAGCAACAAATAGTAACATCACATAAACCTTCAAATAAGATCAACGAAGGGCAGAAACATCCTGGGACAAGGAAGAGAGCCAGCAGTGTGAAGACCATATTTAACTGTCCAACTATGTCCATGTATGTAAGAATAAATGAACATCGCTTTCTGTCCCTCAGCTATGAGAAGAGACAACTAAGAATGTAACAGAGACAAAGTCAGGTGGCTTCGTAAAAACTGTGCCTCTCTTCCAAAACCAAAGAAGGATCTGGGCTAGAGAGATGACTCTGCAGTTAAGAGCAATTGTAGCTCCTGCAGAGGACCTGGGTTTAGTTCCCAGCACCCACATAGTGTCTCACAACCATTCATAACTCTGGTGTTAAGGGATGCAGTGCTCTCTTCTGACTTCTGCAAGCACCAGGCACACACATGGTACACATATACACATGCAGGCAAAACACAAATATGCATAAAACAAATAATAAAATGCATACAAATGTAGGTTTTCAAACTACAGAAAGGGTAGCAGAGATGATCCCTAGGAGTCTCCGGGTCTCCTCCTCTCCTTGGTCAGTGTCCTGGGGTAGAAAAAACATTTACTAAGAAACATCTTCCCTTCTCTAGATCTAAGATCTAGAGGTAGATGCCATCTTAGAATGAGAATAATCATGGTTCGTGTCCTGGGTGGCATTGTGTGTCATCCTGACACAAGTTAGTCATCAGAGGAATGAGCCTCAGCTAAGAACATGCCTCCATGAGACCCAGCTGTAAGGCATTTTCTCAATTAGTGATCAATGGAGGAGGGCCCAGATCACTGTAGGTGGTGCCATCCCTGGGCACCTGGGTTCTATAAGAAAGCAGACTGAGCAAGCTATGGGAAGCAAGCCAGTAAACAGCACCCTTCCATGGCCTCTGCAATGACTCCTGCCTCCACATTCCAGACACGCTTGAGTTCCTGTCCTGACTTCCTCCAGCGATGGATTGTGATTTGGAAGTGTAAGTCAAATAAACCCTTTCCAACACAACTTGTTTTAGGTCATGATCTTTTGCTGCAGTAATACAAACCCTAAGACAGCTAGAAATTGTATTTTAAGATAAAAGTGTGCCAATTCACCTGACAGCATAGTAACTTGAATATATATATCCATATATATCCAATATTTATATATACACATAATCTATAATTAATATAAAATTATATATTACATTGTGTGTATTATATATTTATATTGTTTATATATTATATTTGTATTATATATGTACATATATAATATTCAATATTTATATTGAATGTACATATATATAATATTCAATATTTATATTGAATGTACATATATATGAAGCTCAATGTGTCAGAGCTATTTTTGACCTTGCAGTTGAGTGTCATGTTCTATCGCCATTAGAGACTTGGTGTCTGTCAGGGTTCAAGGAGGCTTTTCTCACTCACACAAAATCAGCAACCATGCTGATAGAATCTGAAATGCAAAACCTAAAACTATGGTGCTGTGGCCCAGATCTGTCTCAGGTCTCTTTGATTGTGCATTTAACCTTTGTCACAAGGCAAGGACTCCCCTGGTTTTTGTTTCCGAAGCAGCAGTGAGGAGACAATGCTCCTGGTCATCTGCAAATGGTAGCAGGGTATGGTGTGTGTGTGTGTGTGTGTCTAAAACTAAGACCCAGGTTCTCACCTCTCACCCACCCGGCCTTTGCCTTCCCAGCTCGATGCTGCACCTGTATGCACAACACTCATTTTTCCCACAAGAACCCAGGGTTGGACTTCCCTCTGTTCAGCACAATCTCCAGACTCTTGGCCGAGCTGAGAACAGCAGGGTCATGGCCAGAATGTTTCCATATGACCCTATCCAAGTAAAGATCCAGGGGAAATAAGGATTAAGAAGTAATAAGAGCCGGGCAGTGGTGGCGCACGCCTTTAATCCCAGTGCTTGGGAGGCAGAGGCAGGTGGATTTCTGAGGCCAGCCTGGTCTACAGAGTGAGTTCCAGGACAGCCAGGGCTACACAGAGAAACCCTGTCTCGAAAAAACAAAATAAATAAATTAATTAATTAATTAATTAAATAAAAAAATAAAAGAATTAATAAGAATCTTAGGATTAAGATGGCAGATTCAAACTTCCTACAATACCCACACACCAAATGCTTAGAACAGCAGCCAAAGAAGGAGTTACCCAATGAGGCTGAAGGCTCTCTGTCAAAGAAAGAAACGCATTTGGACCGGGAAGCAGAAGCTTCATGCTGCACTTTCCCCTCCAATAAGAAGGCAGCTCATGTAACTGTCAATTATGTCATTACTTCATGGAAAGCCAGATCCTATTATGTCATGGGAATGTCTTATGTTCTCTCTTGAAAATCACCAGGATTAGATGTTTCCCAAACCAGTCTCACAGTGGCTTTTGCCCTTGAGAACTTGAACTTTGTTGTAGAAATAAAAGCAGGCCTCCAAGTTTGCTTTTATGTTCCTGCCTTAAACACCTGTGGCATGCAGAGCTATGCCCTGGTTTCAGACAGGGCAGGAAGCATGTGCAAGATGGTATCCTTGCCATGAGGGTGCCTCAGCCCAGAGCAGCAATGGTAAGCACACCAATAGTCCATAATGTGTGCAGAGAAACAGATTCCTATCAGAGGGAAAGGCCTCCCCTGCCGTGAAACTACACCTGCTCCAGCCAAAGCAAGATCCAGGTGACCAACTACCTCTGCTGCCCTTAGGCCAAGTCCAAGGTCCGCGAAGAGTTCAGCTCTGAGGCCTTCCAAGGTTCTTCCTTCAGTTTGGCTTGACTTTTTTCCTCTCTGCTTGTCTGTGTGGATCTCTCACTTTCCTCCCCTGCCCTCTCCTACACAGCCGGTATGCCTGTGCCCTGTTTCATGCTAACATGGATGAACTTGTCACTGTTCAAACAGAGCCCCCACCTCTGCAGCTCAGAGTTCCCACCCACATTTCTCTCTCCTACTGTGTATGGCTCTGCAGCACCACTATGCACCTTCCTAACAACACTCTCCTCCCCCTCCTCTCCCCTTCCTTTTTCCCCTCCTCTTCCCCCTCCTCTCCCCTTCCTCCTCTCCCCTTCCTCCTCCCCCTCCTCCTCCCCTTTCTCCCTCTTCTCCTCCTTCCCCTCTCCTCCTCTTCTTCCTCCCTTTCCTCCTCTTCCTCCTCCTACTCCTCTTCCTCCTGCTCCTACTTCTGCTCCTCCTCTTGTTCCCCCTCCTCCCATTTGATCCTTCTATTCCTTCTCTAGATCCTACTCCTGATCCCACTTCTCCTCCTCCTGTTCCTGTCCCTTCTCCTCCTTTTCTTCCTGCTCATTCTTCTCCCGTTTTCTCCTTCCTCATCCTCTCCCCCATCCTTCTTCCTCCTGCTCATTCTCTTCTTGGTGTTCCTTCTACTCCTCCTTCCTCCTCCTCTTCACATCACCCATTGTTCTCTGGTCATTGGCAGTGTTGTCATTGCAATTGGTTTGATTTGATGTCCAGAGCTGCCAGGGTTTCCTGTGGTTGCTCTGGCAGGGTTTTCTCTCCTCTTCTCTGAGAAGTACAGGAGTCTCCACACATAGGCTCCTCACGGAGACAGCCATAAATAAATCCAGAAGAGCTTTGCATCCCAACAGATACACAGATTGCAGCTCAGAAATGCAAGAACCTCAGAAAAGCCATGCAGCAGGGGCACTCTAAAAGGTCACCACTCCCTGGGAAACAATCCGAACACACATTGCATGTGCCTGTAAGCACCACAGCTTCCAACAGAAACCCCAAAAGCCAAGGAAAAATTAAAGTAGGTAGAAGGTAGGAAGACCACCAATGCAGAGGCAATGCTGTAAAATGGCTCTATCACCAAAGGCAGTCTACAGAGTCGGTGAAAGCCCACTCAAAATTCCACTGACATTCTGCACATGAACAGATTTTTAAAAATCGTAAAATACACACAGATGCACAAAAGACAAAAATAGCCAAAGTAGTCCTGAACCAAAAAAAAAAAAAATTGCTATATTGCTGAAGGCATCACAATAGCCAACTTCAAACTGTACCATAGAGCCACAGTGACCAACACAGCATGGTACTAGCACAGATAGGCATGTAGGGCAGTGGAACAGAAAAGAGGACCTGGAAATACACCCATGCAGCTACAGTCACCTAATATTTTACAAAGGAACTGACAACACACACTGGAAAAAAGACAGCCTCTTCAAGTAGTGCTAAGAACGCTGGATACCATGTGTAGTGTGGCTTTTCACTAAGAACACAAAAATGAACACAACCAGCCAGGCATCATGGTACAAGCCTTGAGGCAGAGGCAGGCAGACCTCTGTGGTCTTTAAGGCCAGCCTGGTCTACATAGCAAGTTCCAGGCACCCAGAGCTACATAGTGAGACCCTGTCTTAAAATAGCAACAACAACTATTATTATTTTATTGTTATTATTATTACTATTATTATTATTCAAAAAACAATACATGCTGGTGAGGTTGTTGGGGGAAAAGAACCTTTCTCACACTGCTAGTTGTGCGTAAATTAGTGCAGCCACTGTAGATATTGGTGCAGGTTCCTCAAAAAAAATGATTTAGCTCCACCATCCCTAGGCATGTCTGAAGGGTTCTAAGACATCTTACTACAGAGGATCCCTGCACACCCATGTTTACCTTTCACAGCAGCCAAGATAAGAATCAGCCTAGGTGTCCCTCAACACATGAATAGGTGAAGAAAATGTAGTCCAGACACACCATGGAGTTTTATTTAGCCATAAATAGCAGTAGTGTGCCACTGGCAGGGATACGGATGGAACTGTGGATCATCGCGTGAAGTGAAGAGAGCCAGACCTGAAAGGCTGTTGTGTGCTCTCTCTGATACGCAGAAAATAGAGTTTCAAGTGTATGCGGTGGAGGGGGCTATTTGAATCAAGGAAGGGGCCAGTGGGCGGGGAAGCAGGAACATAAGAGGGCAACAGGGGTGATTATGCAAAAGAAAAATAAAGGACACTTGAGGGGAGGGGACAGATGCTGGTGACACTGATGGTCATCGACCTCTGCCCAAGTGAGCGCCAGCTGTCACAATGTTGTTTGTATTGTCTATGACACTTCCCTTGCAGAGTCTTCTCTCACACCTGGTGTCTCCATGCCCAAGGATAGATCAATGGCCAACCCCTGAGCTAACCTGTGCCCTAGGTGGGCTTCCTAACCAATGAGCTTTACTTTAATATGAGCCTTGCCAGTCAGATTAGCTGCTTCTCCAGATCTGAGTCCCAGTGTGTCAGGGACTAAACTCTTGCTTGGCTCTGAGAGGCAGGTGGCTTCCTTATATGCCTGCCAAGCTGTGGTCCTGGGACTCCTTCTGTATCCCCCAGGAGCGCCCTGGGCATCTATGCAGAAGTCTGTACCTTTTGCTTCAGGTGTCTCTCCTGGTGAGCAGGGACCTCCCAGCACCTGCAGCCTAGCAAGAGCTGTGGGAAAAGGGGCCCGCCTTGGCCAAGTAGAGCACGGGACTCATCCAGGGTCAGAGACTGAACTGGGGTCTAACTAGATAGAGTTTGAACACTTCTTTTAAGTGGGGCCATCTGAAACGTGGCCCTTGTGTCCAGCTCCCCTCACTCCCACAGGTAAAGGACAACATAGCAGTTATCCATCTGTGGACCGAGTGTGTGTGTTTTAGATTGTCCTTTCACCCAGTAGGTGTCTGTGATAGGCAGAAACGCCAACTCCAGGACTAAGGGACGTCCCCACTGTCCGAAGTAACAATAACCATGGCATTTGTCACCAGAAACGATTGGTACGATAGAAACACCAGATGAGAGTCTGCAGGGCTGATTCTTACGATCAGAACAGAAGAACAGAGGGGCTCAGAGCAGAGCTATCCACCACACAGCTGGCAGACGGCAGTCTCCTGTCTACATGCAGAATTGACAGAAGACGCCAAGAATAACACATTTGGGCTCTCCAAAGTGGGGACTCATAATTGAGAGTTCTCCAGGTCCCGACTCCATAGAGGAGGGCAGTTCATTCCCAGGTAGGAAGTGGCTGTGGCTGATTCCCAGGCTCAGGAACCAGATAAATGAGAAACAGGAAGAACACTGGTACACAAAGAAGTCCAGAAGCCCAGGGTGAAGAGAAGCTCAAAGCCTGGCTATGGAGACACTGGGAAGGGATGCAGACAGGATCCAAGCTGAGGGTGCAGCACTCAGACAGCATTGAGCAATTCCTTACAAGGCGGGACCCAAACCCGTGAACTGTCCGGAAGCCACCGTGCAGAAACAGTGCCGGTGCTACCGATGTTCCAATAGCCTGGCCATTCATGCTTCCAGTGCTGGTGCAGCACTACCTGCTCAGATCACTAACTTCTCTGTGGATGGGGAAAGACTCCAGTCCTGTCAGCTACAGCATGTGTGCCTTTTGATGTCTGGTCTTAACAGATAATTCTGTAATTAACAAGAATAACGTTCTGTTCTGAACAGGAAGAAGATGAGGAATGGAAGATGTCACCAAGTCTTTTCCTTCAACTGATGGAGGAAGGAAATAGCTTATACAAAGGTCAGTCCCAGACAATGCATGTTCCGCAAGGGGTCACCCTGTCTGTTGAGTGTGCCCAGGTTCCAGTAGGTGGACAGGTCCTTAGGTGGTCAAGCATGGTTTGAGCTGTGTTGTATAAATCTAGCAAACCCCTGTCCCTTTCCAGCTTCCTACGGTTACTAAGAGCAGAGAGTTGGTGGAGTGGCTACTGTCCTAGTTTAACAAAAACAACCTCAGAAAGAAAGGGCTGATTCCAGCTTATAGTCTGCCATGAAGGGAAGTCAGGGCAGCCACTCAAGGCAGGAAACTGGGGGCAGGAACTGAAGCAAAGACCATGTAGGAGCACTGCTTACTGGCTTGCTCCTGATGGCTGGCTCAACTTGCTTTCTTGTAAAAGCACCACCTGTCTAGGGATGGCACCACCCACAGTGGGCTGGGCCCTCCCACATTAGTCAAGAAATGTCCACCTAGACTTGGCTACAGATGGACACATTTTTAAAACTAAGACTCTCTCCCCCCAGATGACTCTAGTTTATGTTAAGCTGGTGAAAAATAAAAGTAAACTAACCAGCATCGTTAGGTTTTCATTGTCAACTTGGCACAAACCAAAATCACCTGGGAGAGTCCCAAAGAATTGTCTAGATGAGGTCAGCCCATGAGCATGTCTGTGGGGGGTTGTCTTGATTGTGTTCATCCATGTGAGGAGAGCCATCCCACTGGCTTGAGGCCCTGGACTGTATGAGTAGAGAGGCCCTCCTGGGTGACAGCAAGGTAGTATGAGAAACTTGTTTCTCCCTGCTCTTGACTGTGTGTATGTCCTGACTGTTCAGCTGAGCTCCTCCTAAGACTTCTCTACACTGGTGGACTGTAGCCAAATAAACTCTTCCTTCCCTAAGTTGTTGGGGTTTTTTGTTTTGTTTTGTTTTGTTTTGTTTTTTGGTTTTTTTGTTTTTTGGGGGTTTTTTTTGGTCAGGGTGTTTGTCACAGCAATAGAAATGAAACTGGGAAAATTGAGGAGAAACACAAACCCACAGGCTGGAAACGTTCTAGAACTTTCCCCAGTTTTGCACCCCTCAGCTGACCATGCTCTTGCTTAGTGGCATGAAGAAAGGAATTACATTAAGAAAATGAATTCCATATGTGCAAATCTTAATCCTCTCAGACCAAGACCCGTCTCAGCTCTGACAATTGCTTTGTCTATGGTTCAATTCCATTAGCATAGCCAGAACCTGGCAGGGTGTGTGAGCGAATAAGCTCTGCCCTTTCAGAGATCATCATCATAAATTGCCAGGACTGTTATCCAGCTCCTTAGGTTCACCATACCCTTGGGATAAATCTTAACAGCAGATGAGTGTGACCCTGGTCCATAATACTGTTGTAGAAATTTCTTAGAAATGTAATAGTGATGTAAAGAAGAAAATTCTTCAAATGTCAGTCAATTGTGGACCTCCTTCTCAATCTGAGTTGGATCTGGACAACAATGAATCAGATAGATAGATAGATAGATAGATAGATAGATAGATATTTAATGTTGATTCAAGGTGTTTATCCCAGTAAATTGAGTTATATTCTTAACAACAATTTTATTATAGTTACACTAAAATATAATATTTGCTATGCTAAATATAATGTCAGATACCTGCTAACAGATCACTGGAGGCAGGGACTCTAAGGATTCAGAGATAACCATGATGCTGTTATCATATGGGACCTGAGTCCATTGAGGAGGAAGAAAGTCAAAGGGATCAAGTAACATTTATCAGGTACCCAAAGCATGCAAAGACAAATGTTTTCTGTGCCATGTCATTCAATCTTTATAGGTACCAGAAAATGGACACAGTCCCTTGTCAGGAAGGACTATTAGGAAGCCTGCTGTCTAAAGTTTGAGATTTCATCCAAATGTTTACATGCAATGGAGCAGAACATTTGCCATCAGAAACATCCATCCACTCACATACTCACTCGGCAAACTGTCTCCACCATGTTGGATGGATACTGATCTGAAGACTCAAAAATGACGTCAGTCATCAGCACACCTAGTGGCAGACGGGAGGGCCCAAGCTGGGCAGTTATGTGAGTTAGGATGAAAGCAGAATTGCCCTAAGCACAGTCAGGACCTTCAGCATCCACTCTGCAAGTCCAGGCCTGGGGTCCCACTGGTGTGTGGGTGTGCGTGTATACAGTGGTTGGCAAGACATTGCCCAGTCTTATCTTTTGACCTTTACACCAACCTGTTTGTGCTGTGTGTTCATTGTCTCCCGCCAGCCTTCGGGATGGTTTCCACACAGAGGAGCCAAGTAACGCCACATTCCTTTTCTCCTGGGCCCTCTCCTGGGAGGGTCCCATACCCTCACAAATCATGGTAGGCCCTCCCTGGTCTCTGCTCACTGCCTTCTCTACTCTCCCTTGGTTTGGTGGCACCACCATCCAAGTTCTCCTGAGTAGGAAGGACTCCAGTACAGGGCCCTGTGACCCTACTCAGGCGCAGAATGTGGAAGGCCTGGCTCCTCCCTTCCCTTTTCACACAAGTCTTCAGAGAAAAGGAAAGCAGAGGAAGACATGCCAGGGAAGAAATCCTCCCTTATAACACTAGGTACTCAGAAGCTCCAGTCTAAGGAGCATACTGTGCAGAACGGAGGCAGCAATGCTGAAGGAGCTCCGGAGGCCGCCTCTCATGCCCCACTGACACCTCTCTTCCCCTAGCATGCCCAGCACATTCCCACAGAAGTTGTGTGCCCCCTGCTCCTCTTGCTCACAATGCTTGTCCCTCAGGCCTTGTTCCAAGAAGGCCTCCCTGGGGACCTCTGCAGAGTGACAGTCTCCTCTCCACCTGCACCCCACTTTGTCCCTTTATAACCATCTCAAATGCCAAGCCGTGAGTGTGTGGCTTCCCACACACTTGGTGGGGCCCAAGTCCCAAAGGGCAGGACCTGTCACCTACTTGCTCTGGAAGCGAGGCCTGATCCGAGACTGAGCACCTCAGCAGCCCTGAATTTACTTTCCTCATGAGTGAGGGGCTCGAAAATGCTGTCAGACGGTGTGACCCGGAGGCAGACAGCACAGGAATTTCATATTTACTGTCTTTTCTAACACTCTTGCAAGCAGTGTGTGAGCATTCCTTTTTTTTTTTTTTTTTGTACAAAAAGCAAAACTGAATTTGGGGTGGGGGATGGGGGGAGATTTGGTATTCCCATGGGAAGCCAGGTCTTGCAACCTGCAACAGCCTGCCTTAACCACCACAATCTAATGGGCACAGTCTGTTTGCATGAAATCCAAGAAGCAGGGAGAAGCCTCAAGTATCTGTCGGCTGGAGGCCTTGGCTGTCATCTTTCAGGTCTTCAGTAACTTAAATAGGGATCGTTTCATCTTAGAATCCCCTTCATTAAAACCAAAGGTTTGCTTTCTCAAATAATACATTAGCATTTTAATCACTAAGATTAAGCCCCTCCAGCCCTCTTCACCAGGCCACCCTCCCTTTCCCTCCCATGTGAAAGGGCTCTGGCCTGCTTTTCACAGTCTTGGGATAAAAAGCTCTTTCTGGCTGCAGGAGAGTGAGGGCACCAAATGCCCTCTGAGGGTCCCAAACAGCTTCTTGCATTTACAAATGCCCATGAAATTCCTGAAGGGATTGAAAAGTGCCCTGTGCAGAAGTGTCATGAGAAAGCAACATTTCGATGGCAAACTCTGCCCACCGAGACCTTCTAGAGGGGAGATCAGAGGGCTCCTTGTGAGGAGCTGTATTATGAAGCCGAGACTCCAGTGTGTGGCCATGTCACTGTGACTGTTACAGGAACACTCGAGCTGTGGATCCCTCCCTGCTAACTATTCCAGGCTCCTTCTATTACTGAGAGCCTTGTTCTCAGAGTCCGGGGAAGTCTCTCTAACAACACTAACAAGTGGGTCCCTGTAAATAGCAAAGCCCCTTTGCGCTCTGATGTCTTAATGTAACAGGTAACTTACCAGATGCTGCAAGGCAGAAACCTGTCCAGTAGTTACCCCTAGGAGATGGCACTTTATAACACACTGAAGCTCTCTTTACTATTGTCAGGGGGGAAACATAAGATTTCTTTTTACCACAGAGAAGGAAGCCATTGGGCCAGGCGTGGCAATCAATCCTGTCAACGTAGAAGGCTAAAATAGAAGGCCTCTAGGTCAAGGCAAGCTTGGACTACATTGTGAGACCTCGTCTCAGAAAATGGGGTGTCTGTAAGCCCTACATTTAAAACACTGTGTCTGTCAGGACGTTAGCTTATTAAGTGTAAATGCAACTTCTATTCTCCTGTTGTAATTGTTGTCTGGGAGGCTTACTGCCTCAGTCTACTAACTTACACCTGGTCCTGGAAGCTTCTTGCCTCTGTACAGTCTAATGTAGGCCTAGAATGTTTTCAGCCTCTGAGACTTACTGCTGAATAAGCTCATCCTTTCTTGTTCTTTCTGAACTCTGGCTGGCCGGTTCAAGTCAGCTCTTCTAGCTCACACTCCTCTCCCAGCTGACTGATTCAATCTGGCTCCTCCCAGCTTTTCCTTAATTGCTCTGCTCAATCTCAAACTATTTTCTGCCAATCTGTTCTGCTCTTCTGGCTCCTCATTCCATCTTCACCTGTGACTGGCTTGTTCACTTTTCAATCTGTCTCTGTACCACTGTCCCCGTAAACCGCCTCCTCCCTCTGTGCTGATCTACTCTCCTTCTCAACTCCATGGCACTGCTCTCCACCAATTCTACCGTATTCCTGGGCTGTACTCTCTCCTTCCTGTGCTGTCTGTCTCTCCCTCAAGTAACCTCCTTTCCCCTCTCTTCTCGTGAGAGTTGGGCACATCCTATTCTGTCAACTCTTTCTCTGATTCATCACTTTATCTGCCACCCAATTAGACACAACTTTCAAACATGGCTGCTTCCTTCTACAATCTAACTTTACCTTCATTTTTTGGGATTAAAGGTATCTACTAAAGGTGTGCCTGTATTCCAGCCAGAGTTAGGATTAAAGGCATGTGCTAAGGGCTGAGACATTCTGCAACTAGAAACAGGGCTTTTCAGTAGACAACACAGTCTTAGGATTCACAGTGTGATCAAATATCCCGCAACAATTAAGAATATTTTTATTTACTCCTTGACACTTTCGTATGTGTATAAAATGTGTTTAGATCATATCGGCTGCCAGGCCCCCTCCTGCTATCCCTCAGTCCCTTACCATGTCCCCTCTCACCTTCACATTTCTCTCTTTTTATGTATTCTACTGAGTCAGTAGTGTTTCCCACATGTACATGGTGTAGTAGCATCCACCAGAGCATGGGTGGCCACAGCAGTAGTACCCCAAAGGAAAACGACACCCCCGAGCAGCCATAAACTTCCAATAGATCCTTAGCTAGAGATCTATTAGCTTAGTGGGGTTTAATGAGCCAGTCCCCCACCAGTGTTGAAATGCCAACTGGGTTGATCTTTTGGTAAACACAGCTGCTGTGAACTCGTGGGTGCAGGGGCCGTGTCTTGTCCAGAAGCCAGGATTTCATAGCTCTCATCCCCATCTTCCTACCTACAGTCTTTCCTTTCCTTTTCCCAAAGTGTTCCCTGAGCCCTGATGAGATTGATGTAGTTGCCTGTTTATCTCTAAGCACTCAACAGCCGCCTATTAGCACTTTGCCCATTAACGGCCACCCATTCCAGACAGAAGCTTCTCTCACCAGGGTTAAGGGAAGCCCTAATCTATGGGTAGAGTCATAAGTGCTTAGAAGGCAGTTTGACAACATGTCCACTTATCAAACAACAGTAACAGGCCCCCACTAGGACCTATGACTTCCTCAGCCATGGGTTCACAGTTTTCAGCATGAATTTCTTTCTGTGAGCAGTCCTCAAATCCAATCAGAAAGTGGTTGGTTGCCCCACAGTGGTACACCAGTGGGCGAATCTTGCCTTGCAGCTTGCAGGGCTCAACTCTAGGTAAGATCATCTATGACTTCTCTTCCCCATCAGCTACATAGCACCTTCTGGCTTTATAAAAGCTAGCCAGAAGGGAACAAGCTTCCTAGTGATCCCCAGCTTTCTTTCTGTATGTCTTTAGTGATAGAGTCTTACCATATGGTTCTGATGGGCAGCCAAAAGTAATGGTCATAGCCTGTGTTGCTTCCATGGGATCTATGGGGCTTCGTTGACCGACAACTTCTTATTGGAGACTGCTCCACACCTGACGATGGCATTTTCATCTAATAATATATGTCTTCTGGTAGAAGCATTGTCTGCCTATGCAAGGTACCCTTTTTCCCCAGGCTTGTCCCCTCCCAGGCCAGATGATAATATACCTTGAGCTTAAGCTTCAACTCTTGCATCACCTTCAAACTAGCTTCCTTCCAGTGGTACCATTCATCCCCCTCTCCACCCTAGCATCCATCCTGTGCTATGGACCTAGTCACTGAGGCACTTCTCATACAGCTGCCCTGTCTAGGGGAGGACACATGGAAGAACTAGATCAGTGACGAATGCAGCAGTTGGAAACATAGATTTTTTTTTTCTGAGTCCATTTTCTTGTGGGTCCACATTCTGCACTTTCGAGCACCAGCCTCCCCTCTGACATCACCCACAGGCTTACCTACATATCTTGGTGGTGAAGACTATGTTGTGGTAAGATAGAGACTCTGATAGCCACACCCAGCTTGCCCTCATCTTTCTCAGGCAGGACATAGGGGAGGTGAGTGAGAACCCTCATTGGTGCTGGAATCCATCCTGCCAACATCTGCTGACCTCAGAGTTTGCCTAAGAAGTAAAGTGGACCCACCTCATTTGTGCATGGTGACATCCATTGCTTTTCCACAAATGACCATGTAGCCACTGGGTTGATGTTCATAGCTTGCAGGCCTGACACACAGTTTAGAAACTAGATCTTTGTGTCCATGTCTTCCTGAAGCTATTCCTTTCCAAGGGTTCTTGGCTCAGACTTCCCCAAAATGGTACATCACAATTCCTGGTCTAGACAATTCCTCAACTGAGGCTCTGTGCTCAGGAGATTCTAGGTTGTAGCAAGCTGACAAAGCCAACCACAACCATGACTTTACTTGATGCTTTTACATTCCATCTCTCTCTCTCTCTCTCTCTCTCTCTCTCTCTCTCTCTCTCTCATATCATACGACAGGTCTATGAATCCTGCCCAGGTTTCAGCTTCTTTATTCAAATCCCTGTTCTGGAAACAGGACAGATTGGTGTGTGTCGAGATTAAAGTAACAACCCTCATTAACCTAGATATTGAATGTAATTTTTTTCCATTTCCTTTTTTTCTGTCCTTGTGGCTTATAGACATGTGGATGAATAAAGATGAATCTTGGAATTTCCCTCAGGACTATGACCCAGAACTGATCAAGGAGGAAAAACGAAAGGAATTAGAGATGGAGATAAGGGTTCAGGTATGCCTACGTTTACCTCCAGTAAGGGGATCGGGGAAGTCATTTGCTGCAATGACTACACTTTTTATAGTTTTCAAACTGATGAGCAAGCCAAGACTTTACCCCGAGGACATACAAGACAATTCAAAGTCCCTTGCATTCTCTCCTAGGTGGACGAGCTCATGAGACAGGAACTGAAAAACCTTAAGCTGGTTGTGAACAGAGAAATGGAAATCCCACCCCGAACAAAGAAAGGGAAAAAGGTGCGAATCAAACAAGCAGGGTCAGCCAGCCACAGACCGAAGTGCCTGCTGGGTGGCTGGGCAGGGCTGGTCGTACCTAGGATGCCTTGCATCTAGTGTGGTGGTTTGAATAGGAATGTCCCCCACAGGCTCATATATTTGAATGCTTGGCCATCAAGGAAGTGGTACTACTTGGGAAGGAGAGGGAAGTATGGACTTGTTGGAGTAAGTGTGTCACTTAGGGCTGGGCTTTGAGGTTTCAGAAGCCCAAGCCAGACCCAGTGGCTCTCTCTTCAGCTCCTTCTCCAGCACCATGTCTGCCTGCATGCCCGCCATGCTTCCCACCATGATACAAGATTAAACCTCCGAAACTCTTAGCCAGCCCCAACTAGAGGCTTTCTTTTATAAGTGTTGCTTTGGTCATGGCATCTTTTCACAGCAATAGAACAGTGACTAAGACATGAAGCATCTCTGCTTTTGCAGATTTCACTGCTCACCACCCAGTGCTCAAAGACAAGACCTTTAAGTGAGATTAACCCTGCCATCAGAGTGGATCCTCCCCAGGACCAACCCATTACAGATTCACAGCACCCAAGCCCTACAAGAATGAGTGCTACCAGAAGGACACAGCAAATGCCCCAATCCCTCCTCCCCCATCTGCTCCTGTAGGGAAAGCCAGTAGCATCAAGTAGGGTTTTCGAGTAGGAGAATCAGACTGAAAGAAACTAAGCAGGTCAACTCTTACGTTGTTATAAATCCATCTCGTGGTGGTTTGCAGCAGCCAGTGGGACTGAGGGTGGACAGTTTGCTCCTTTAGCCTCCTGTTTCTCCCTTTATCCCCCACAGAAAACCCTGCAGCTGGACCAGAATTGCCAAAAGACAAGATTCCTCCCTGGCAATGTTATCAAAGATACAAGAAACCTGTGGCTTAGAGACACTAAGCCACCCAGCTTGTGACTCAGGAGCTCAGTTGCTCTGTGTCGAGTCTTGGCACCTCAGGGGACATGTAGTCTTAGGATACCTATCTTGGTCCATTTTGTGCTGAACATATGGCTTGATTCCAATGTCAGTTAGGTTGTACCTTGGAGCTCTGTTCCAAAGACACAACTCGCTGGCCTGGTGCAGTCCTCTCTCCTTTACAGGGATACCTCTGGATGCCCCTTTTCAATTCCTTGTGTATCTTTATCTAGAAAAAAGAGTATGTACTCACAACTAGACATGAAAACTAAGCTGATCTCAGTGGGAAATGTATTTCAGAGGTAGCCACAACCTCCTCTCAAAGGGCAGGCTTTGCCCAGGGCCACACCAAGCAGCAAAGCCCAAGGCCATACCAGTCTTACCTCCTTCCTCTGACCCCATCTCATTTCCTGCAATCTACAAGATGCCACTGTGTCCCAACAGGCATCAAGAGCTAGAAGAGTTCATTCACTTTTGTGTCGCTAGAAGAGTTTGTACACCCGGGTCCCAGCCCTGGTGACCTAAGGATGAACTTCAAGACAAGCTAGAGCTTAATTGGTAGCAAATAGCCTTATAGGGAGTCTATTAGCCAGGGATGGGACACAGAGAAGGACAGCATGTTACAGTTTCCATCACTTGCTGGAGGTGGTAACTTAGAACTTATCTTACATCCAGAGTGGTCCTTTCTGAACACAAGTCTGATTTGGACAGTCTTCATTCACACCCTCTAATGCCATCTCTGTCTTTCAGAAGCTGATAATAATCTTCCTGAGGGAGGTCTTTGGAAACCCCAGAGTGGCTCTTGTTTCTTTGTACATCATGGCACTCTGGGGCATATCTTACTTGAACTTCATAACTGTGGGTTCTATATTCACTGGAGACACCACTTTAATATCTTTCTTCTACATAAGGGCAACGAATGTAGGAATGTGTAGATATTAGTGACCTTCTCTGGCTCAGAGCAAACCCTTAATGTATACTATTGTATGGATGGATTAATTGTTAAGTCTAGCTTCTATGTGGATTGGGCCCTATAGACTTAACGGGTATCTTGGAATGTCACACTCGAGCCTCCAGAAAAAGTGAAAGAGAAAAGTTAGTAATATATATATAATTTAAAAATAAGTTTCTAATCATAATAGAGGAAGGGAGACTTCAAAGCTATTTTTTATGAACCCTCTAGCATCCTAAAACCAAATGCAGATAAGGACAGAATAATAAAAGAAAACTAGGCATCAATATTCCTGATTTACAGGAGCACACATATCTCCAAGGAAACACTAGTGAACTGAATTTGCCAGCACTAACATGCATTTTTCTGCAGGGCCAGACAATGCAAGGACATGCACAGATAGGTCGCTGTGCCCACCACACTGATGGAGTGGAGCTGAAAAGCTTGAATCACTTATTGTTACGATTGACTGCCTTGATCTTCTGTGTCATTTCAGAGATGGTGTGTGTGTGTGTGTGTGACAGAGTTCAATATTCTTTCATGAGAAAAACTCTCAACAAGTTAGGTATAGAAGGAATTTACCTACATTAGCACAGATGTGTTTATCAACACTATGCTATATTCATAAGAGGATACAGACATACAGACTGACAGGCAGAGAGTGTGACAGACAGACAGACAGACAGACAGATGTATATGTACAAGACAGAGGGCCTAGGCAGCCCTGTGCACAGATGCACACAACTAATTTTTGTCAAAGATGCAAAAGCAATTCAAGGGAGAAAGGAAGCCTTCAGGACTCATCTGCTTGCTTGTTTTAATGACATTCGTGCTTATTTCTTTCAGCAAAACAAAGGGAGGAAAGGCCAGAAAGGGAAACGGGGAAAGAAGGAAAAAGACCTGACAGCTGACAGGTGAGAGGTGGGTTTGTTCAGGGGAGGAGGGATAATGAACATGGGGAGTGGACAGTACAGAAAATAAGAAACGCAGAGGTGCACCCCAAACCCCAGAGTAGGCCAGGTCGAGACAGCCCCTCTCAGCTCTACCATGGCCTTCTGAACAGACTGTGGGGAGCAGTGGGCACAGGAGAAAACCCTATATAGACTCTAGATTGGAAAAGATGTACAACAGGGCCACCTGCCTGGAGGTAAAGCTGCCTGTCACATATGAATTCCCAGAACTGTTCAAAATCCTTATATGTACATGTAAGTCAAGGGGGTAATGTTTATTAAAAATGGTTTAGGGAATAACATCATGAAACTCCATGCAAGCTGAGTCCCTTCTAGACAGAGGAAGCCTCCCTTCCTTTACAGCCTTACCCCATTCCCCACACCACACACACACACACACACACACACACACACACACACACACACAAACCCTGCACCGCCCCTGTGCACTCCTTTCTGCTTGCTGAGGGACCTCATACTGAGATGCAATGGGGCCGAATCTCCAAAGGGATGTTTATGATCCTTGAGTTTCATTAGCCTAACTTCAGTCTAATACCTGGCTTAAAATGCTTGTGTTTTGTAAACTCAGCATGTGGGCATGCAGACATCACAATGTCAAGGAGTTCAGTTAACACCCTGTTGGTTGGAGGCCAAGCACCATTCTGAAGCACCCTTCTCTCACTGTGGTTTTTGCTCACCATGGACATGAGTGACATTGTGGAGAAAGAAACCTACCTGGATTCTCTGTTAGTCCCTCTTGCAGTCGCCCCTGAGGCAGCCAGAGCGCCCCACAACTGGTGCTCACTTGGAAGTAGCCCCTCTTGAGGTTACATTGTTTGGCTGACTGGTACCTACAGGGGTCCTTGGGTACATTTTGAGACCCCAGTGCCCTCTTTCATGAAAAGACAGGCATCTGTCATTGCATCAATGTCAAAACTGCCCAGGGCAGAGATACATAGTCATTTTGAGGAGGCTCTGGCCAGGCAGACCCTAGAGCCACATGCGTGTTTTGGGAGCTTTTATATCATGCCTTCCTATGTTCTTGCCTTGATTCCAAAGCAGAGTGAAGTAATAAGAAACCAAGAGCTAACACTGGTCCTCCCATAGAACCCTGCTCCTAGTGAAAAGTATTCACCCACTTTCCTTTGCCTTTGAAGTATCACCAAATATAATGGTGCTGACCACCATGGCTGCAGATGGATAATGAACAATGACTGCTAGACACTGAAAGTGTTCTGGCATGGTCCTTGCCTTTGAATCTGTCATAAATAAGTCAGGAGGAATCTGTTCTAGCTTCCTTTTGGATACTGTGATAAAAACACTCTGACCAAGAAAAATTTAGGAGAGAAGAGAGCTATTTTAGCTTAAAACTCCAGGTTACAGTCCATCATTGAGGGAAATCGGGACAGGAACTTGAAGGTGAGCCTGCTTGCTATTCGACACAGCATTAACTCCAGCCAAGTCTAGAACCACCTGCCTATGGAATGGTGCCGCCCACAGTGGGCTGGGCTCTCCTATATCAATTTATGATAAAGACAGTTCCCTACAGGAGTACCCACAGGTCCCTCTGATCTAGATGACCCTTCAATTGAGACTCCCTTCTTGGATGACTCTTAAGCTGTGTCACATGGAGGGTTAAAGCTAACTAGAACACAGCTCTCTGGTGAAAAGATCTGAGACTATGTTTTCCATTCATTTCAATGTCCAGAAATATAAATCCACTGGCAGCCACCTCATCCCTTCCACTTTAATCCCAAAGACCAGTCTCTGGGATCCTGTTAGCTCTGCAGTAACACTGTAAGACAACTTCTGTTTCCCTCATCAAACTAAGAATACTTTAAACCAGTAACGCCATTATACTTTAAGGGCATTTTCAAATTGGAATTCTTTTTTCCATATCAGAAGTTCATTTAACTATGAAAATAAACCAAAATATGGGTTTGGGTTTGGAAATCCCTAATATATTTTCATCATGTTGGAAAAGGTTTTTTCAATTTCATGTTAATATTTGATGCCTATATTACACGTTTGCATTAAGCTTGTGTTTCTGTGGAATGCTACACTTGACACTTCTGTGACATTGTATGGGTCTTGTCACTCCAACTATCCCAGCAATCAAACCTACCTCAGTTGTCAACAGAGGATATGATGCTTTAAATATGATCAGGAAACACAGACCCAGTCAACTGAGGCCTAGGGTCTCTGAACTGAAACCACCCTGGTGGGATTCAGCTTGACTCTAACACAACATTCTTGGGTCTTTTGAAAATCATTTTAATCGTGTTCATTCAAACCACCGTACAGTGAGAAAGCTTTTTCTATACAGTTATAGTTTTGACTTCCAACAAAAAGGGCAGGGCAAGAATAGGCTGGAAGGACAGAGAAAATGAAAAGATAAACTGTCCCAGAGGATCTAACTGAATGCTATTCAAGCTTAACCTACTGCGTCTCTGTGAGCCAAACCCTAGTTAACATCATCGGGGATTTCACCCATTAGGCAGAACACCGTGACTATCATTTTCAGCTGTTATAAATTATCCGTGTCCTGGCTATCTGCCCAAGCCCCTCTTTGAGAAGTGTGTTGTTGTCGTGGTGGTGGTTGTTTAGACTTGTATATACAACACAGAACTACACCCTCCCAACACACACACAGCTTTGAATAATTTGTCTCCTTATCAGAATTCTCTTCAGCCGGGAGTTGTGGCGAACACCTTTAGTCCCAGTACTTGGGAAGCAGAGGCAGGCAGAGCTTTGTGAGTTCAAGGCCAGCCTGGTCTACATAGTGAATTCCAGGACAGCCAAAGCTATATTATGAGACCCTGTCTCAAACAAAAAGAGAATTGTCTTCAGGTGGGCCATGGTGGCACATACCTTTAATCCAGCACTCAGGAAGGAGAGGCAAATGGATCTCTATGGTTCTGAGGTTAGGCTGATCTGCATGGTAAGATCCAGACAGCCAGGGCTGTAGAGAGACCTTTTGCCAATAAATAAATAAATAAATAAATAAATAAATAAATAAATAAATAAAATTATCTTCAGGTCTGGGAAGATGTCTTAGCCTATGAATCAGTGATCCCCATGTTCAGTGAGAAACCATGTCCCATGTTTCAGAAAAATAAGATGGAAAGAAATGAAGAAGACAACCAAAATCAACCTCTGGTGCATGCACAGAGAGAGAGAGACAGAGAGACAGAGAGACACACAGAGAGAGAGAGAGAGAGACAGAGAGAGACAGAGAGAGAGAAACAGAGAGAGAGAAACAGAGAGAGAGAAACAGAGAGAAAGAAACAGAGAGAGAGAAACAGAGAGAGAGAAACAGAGAAAGAGAGACAGAGATAGAGACAGAGAAAGACAGAGATGAGAGAATTATGTCCAGTTTAACCCATCCTTGTTCCTTGTAGATATTAAATCACTGTACTATCAAGTTAAAAAAGAAACAGAAATTTCACAAAGGCTAATAATGATCTATGACTCACAGATGCTAACTGAATATAAAATCTCGGGCCCATTGTATTATTATTATCAAGTAATTTCTAATTCATATTTGGACCATCATAAAGACTGATGGAGTCATAGTTGGTCTCAGACGCCCACAAATATAATTCTTATTAATGGGAAACATCCAGTATCTACATGGTTGAATGAAAATATTCTTTTCAAAAAGCCTAATTTATCCCCAAATTGTAGAAATATTTCAAAAAGCACATTTATTTGCATACAGGAAAGCATACTTCAGAGCAGCTGAGGGCTAAGTCCTAGTTTGTTAGTGTGTACTGATGACAATGTACTTCATCCCCAGGACCATTGAGTCCCTGTACCAGGAGCTGGTTGAAGAAGGCCTGCTGATCCAGGCTCTGAAGGTCAAGCTCTCTGATTACATAGGTAAAGTACACCGAGCACAATGTTTGCCTCTGTCACATGGCACTTCATGGATTCTAGAAATGCATCTCATTGGGTCTCTTTTCCAGCAGAAGCCAGGTCATGGTGGCTGCTTGTAAATTGATTTTTAACAACCTCAGGGGAGAGAGTACTCTGAACAAAGGGGCTTCATGAATAAAACCAGTCCCTTAACAGGGCAGAAGCCAGTTTCAATCCATTAGCAGACTCCCTTGGCCAATTCTTCCTGGCATGACCTGATGTGAAGAAATGAATGGGCCATGCGTATGTGTGGAAACATGGTGTTTACATAGTACACAACCCTTCCGCAGGGTGTCCTTTCCAGGACTTCTAGGGTTGGTCAGAAGTATTCAGAGGAGGGAGGACGGACAGTTATGACTATGATCTTCAACTAAGGGTTTGTGTCGATTTTTTAAAATTAAAAATGTCTATGCTGACCTAAGAACATGCCAGCTGCTTGAAATTTCTCACAATTCTGCACCCTGGTTGAGGAGATGTTGTGTTTACTTTAGTGAAGAAAACATCTCTTGTGGTCAAGGACAGTCTCCAACAGAACCAGAAAGAGCATTCACACTCAGAAAATCGAACACTAATTCAAACACTGTCGCCTAATGTGTACTTGGCATGGCCCCACCCCCATCCACCCACATCCACCCCACCCCCGTCCTGCATGCGTTCTTCACAGCTGCATGCCTTCTCCAGTCCCAGGTCCCATGGAGGATGTGCGTGAGGTTGGAGCTCTCTATTCTCCTGCAACTCCTTCTGTCAAGAACACCATCACTTCCATCTTAGTTAAGTTCCTTTTGCTGTGATAAACATAACCAAAAGCATTATGTGAGGAGAGGGTTTCTTCAGCTTACACAAGATCACAATCCTGTCACTGAGGGAAATCAGGGCAGGAACTCAAGACAGGAACCTGAGGGCAGGACCCAGCGAGGAGGCCATGAAGGAGTGCTGCTTACTGATTTGTTCCCCTGTGGCTTCCTCAGTCTGCTTGTATAATCTCTAATACCTGCCCTGGAGTGGCTCCACCCATAATGGGCTAGGCCTTCCCCCATCAATCATTAATTAAGAAAATGGCCTACAGATTTGCCCATAAGCCAGTCTGGTGGAGGCATTTCCCTACCTGAGGTTTCCTCTTCCTGGATGACTCCAGCTGTGCCAGTTTGACAGACGCAAACCTGAGCAGCGGACCTTTACCTTCCTGGACTGTTCACTGCTGCACCTTTCTGAAGAATCTGGGTTGCTTTACAGGCTGCCCCTTCATTGGGTTTCTGCGATGGTTTCTTTGCTGTTTCATCCAGGTTCAATGTTTTTAGCAGGAAAACTACATGCATTGGTGCGTTCTCGTCCTCAGGTCTCGCACAGGAGGCACATGGCACCTCTTTGTCTCACCCAGTGGCATTTATGTTGAGCTGTGTGGTAACAGTGCTGTCCCCAGAGTTTCCCTTGGAAAGTTTCCTCTTTCCCTTTGCAGACAGTGGACAGTTCCTGGAGTGGGACATGGGGCTTTAGAGATTGTTCCAAGCCACCTTTCATGCAAACACCTAAGAATCTACTGGTGATTTTGTTTCCTTTTTTTTTTTTTTTTGTGACCCAGATAACCTTGCCTCTTCATCTCTCCGATTACCGGACAGGCCTGTATGCTCAGGCAAGCCTCACCCAACCCTTGTTTATTCCAGAATTTAGCTTGGTTTGTTAAGTTTTGATTATGGAGTCTTCTCGTATTCTGTGGTCTTCTAGGCTCCTTCATTCTACCACCACCCCTTGATTTCCCTTTTTAAAATTTCTGAAGTTTTGCATGTGTGTTATGTGCATGTTTGTATATGTACAAAGTATGGGCACAGGCGTGTGGAGAGCTGAGGTTGACATCTGGTGCCTCCTGCACTTGCACCCCACTTTCTTTTTTTGAGATAGGCTCAAACTGAACCCGGAGCTCACAGATTTGGCTGGCTAGACAATGAACTCCCCCACATCCTCCTGCCTCTGCATCCCTCCCCAGCCCTGGAGTTACAGATGCACAGCACAGAGCCTACCCTTCACAAACTCTGTTCCTCATGATCCCTCAGAGTGTACTGCACCCTCTGTGCCATATCCCAGCCCTGAGTTCCTTCACCTCCATTAATCCAATCCCTTAATCTGTCTTGGTAGAGCTGGACAACACTGGAGGCCATTTTACAATCCAGTCCTTCGCTCACCAGCCTCCGATTGGGCGTAGACCCACCAGCCAGATGGAAGGGGCTTTGGATAGTTTAGTACCTTCGATATTGGTCATTACCTCCCCAGATCCATTTCTGATTCGGGTACAGATCACCTCAGGTCTGCAGGTTTCCTTCAACAGAAAAGCTGAACAGACTTCCTACATTAAGGGAACTGTGGTCAAGTACATGTGAGATGTTCTTAAACACACTGCCCACCACTGGGAAGAGCCTCGATCTCAGCATCGCTCAGCCAGTTCGTATCTGTTGTTCTTCTCTTATCCTTAGAGTGAACATGACCAGCTCTCGCTTGTCCTCCAGCACACTGGTTTGGGCTTTTTATTTTCTTGGTTTCTTTAGCATGTTTACACAGAGGCAACCCTCTGCTGGCCCTGGGTAATTCATGCCTTGTGAAAGCTACTTCTTCGGCAGCCTGATTTTCCTGTATGTGGACAGGAGAGCAAGTGTGTGGGCCAGGTCTCCAAGGCTTCTCCTCCAAATGGGAGGAAGCGGGGACCTCATACACAGCAGACTGCACAGCCAGAACACTTCAAAGGCCAGGGGGACATGGTACAGGCCCAGCAGTGAGTTCTCAACAATGTTGGGGCCTGAAGTCAGCTTTTAGGGCCCAGTGGTTTCCTCTTTCCTCCTAGCTCCCTTAAAATCCCAGACATAATCCCCACCACGGCAGGTCAGGGCTGCCCTCTCTGCTCTTGACTCTGCCCCTGCCAAGATACTCAGCTCCAAGCACTGGCCCCACGCCCAGAAGCTCGGTAGAGCAGGCTCCTGGCCAGATCTCAGGTACCCAAGAAACAAAACATCTAATTTGGCTTGGCAACCACTGCATAGTCGATGGTCTTCAAACATGCTCATTTTGAAGAACCTACACCCCACCCTGGAAGCAGCAAGCTTCCTGGTTCACACGCATGTATTCTGAGCACTTCTCCAATGCAGGCTTCTTTGCCATAGTATTAAGGCTCAATGTCCAGTGCTTGGAACCCTTGATCAGGATAGGCATGGCTGGTCCACTCCTGCCTCAGAATCCCTGTCCTTTTGCTGGCTCTTTTGATGCCTCCATTTCTGCTACTGTGGAATGGAAATGACAGCAGCCGCAGCCTCAGTGAACAGATGTCAACACTGAACGAGCCACACCCCAAGTCCTCAGCCCTTCATTAGATGCTGCTCCTGCTATTCCTCTACCAATGCTGTTGTCACCTTCATTGGTGGACATGGAGTGTCACCATGACAAGGGCTGTTGCATTAGGATGCCCTGCATCCTCCATGCCCCTCCTACCTCACATCTACTCAGAGCACCAAGAGACCCAGTCACCTACAAACAACTCAAGATGCTCCCGAGTAGACTTGGCATACCATGGCTCAGCAGCTGCTGTGCGTAATGAGAAATGGACCAAAGCCTTCTTAAAGCCGGTCCCCATTCTCCGTGGTGCTCATCAC
Organism: Rhynchomys soricoides; assembly: GCA_019843965.1. Lineage (NCBI taxonomy): Eukaryota > Metazoa > Chordata > Mammalia > Rodentia > Muridae > Rhynchomys > Rhynchomys soricoides. The sequence continues at coordinate 1,854,537 of JADRCH010000116.1, read as the reverse complement.
CTCTCCTAAAGCCAGAAGCTTCCAAAGATCCAGTCCTAGAAGCTGCAGAGTATGCCAGCATGCACACAGATGTGATCTTGCAACAGAGTTCACCTGGAGATGTCCCTTGGGTCACTTGATATTTGTACTCTTTTTGGAAACCGAGAAGCTCGCACCAAACACAAACGCAATTCTTCATTTACAGAAATTTTCACCATACGTCATTAAGGCTGGATTTTAACTCTGTAGCCATGTAGCAGCCAGTTTGTCCATGGAGTACCATGCTACAAGCTGTCCCTACCATATGTGGTGAACACTGAGTGGCAGGGGCTAGATAGCCAATGTCTGTGGTATGCCAAGGAGCCCTGTTTATGTTCCTAGACCCTCCTGTGTGCCCTCACCCCTGGCCCTGAGGGATTTCTTTAAGAAGCTAGATTGCTGGCTGTGGAGACAGGTCAGTCAGTAAAACACTTACTGTGCAAACATAAAGGATCTGAGTTCTATGCCTGGAGCTTGTAGAAAACAAGCCAGGTGTAGTGGTGCCTCCTAGTGCTGGGAAAGCAGAGTCAGGACAAGAAGCCTAGCCTACCTACTGAGCTCCAGACCAATGAGAGACATTGTCTCAAAACCAAGGGTGACAGCTTCAGAGGAATAGCAGAGATTGACCTCTGGCCTCTAAATACACACACACACACACACACACACACACACACACACACACACACACAAAGGTATTTTGATAAACTGCTTCTTTGTTCCTTTCTTATAGGTATTGAATAGAATGCAAATACAGCTGCCGATCTTGTTTTGATCTCCAGGATCCTTTGTGTTTCTGGTTGCTTTCAACTGTGCTCTTCCATGCTGCTTCTCTTTGTTTTGCTCACTCCTTGCCTGTGTGCTATGGCTGTCTTAATAAGGACAGCAAGCCTAGTAGCTCAAACAGTAGAAATGGACCCACTCTCACTTAGTTCTGCAGGCGGGAAGTCCAAGGTTGAGATGTAGTGGGGTGGGTTCCTTCTGAGGCTTCAAGGACAGCGTTCCACTGCATCTCCTCTGCTTCTGGCACTCACTGCCCTTTCTGGTGTCACTTGATGTGTGGATGTTTCACCCCATCTGCATGCTCATCTTTGGGTCCTATCCACCCTCCAGGTGTGTCTTTCTCTGTATCCAGTTTTCTCATTCCTATAAGGACAGGAACCCTGCTAATTTCAGGCCCCTGGTGGACCCCTTGTCCAAAAGGATCCTCACAGATCCTCCTACTGGGTAAAGTCACACGGTGAGAACTGAGCTTGAGGACGCCAACACACAGATTGTACCAGAACTGAGATTGTACACCTCTGTTTCTCTTCTTCTGATTGCTGTGCATTTCCTAGCCCCATGTCATGCTCTCCATCTCAAAGACCCTCTCTCCTGCTTTCATCTTTTCTCTCCTATCTGGAAGTGCTTGTGCAGGGGATCCAGAATTTTCTGAACCCTGACTTTGTAGATGGGAAGAGATAATGGCTCCCACTCTGGGCAGCCATAAAACAGAGACATGCTTTCAGAGTGAGGCTCCTAACTTGGCAAACAGCCCAGGCTAGTTGGATCCTTCCCTCTATCAGAACCAACACCCACTAATTTAATTTAATATAATTTGTTTAAATAAAATCTGCTAGGTTCCAGAAAATATGGTCCGCCTGGATATTAATATGGATTTACACAAGCAAGAAAATTGAGGTTGCTTTCACTGGCCCCCTAATGTCGTGTTTACTGGCAGTAAGCACTAGATTTAACGGTTGCTACAGGGTCTTTCCCTCTGGTAGAGGCTAAATTAACCATTCTGCTATTTATTACCTGCTCGTTAAAATGCAGGAGTCTCCAGATCCGTAATGGAAGTGTCCACTATCACTCATTCCGCCAACCAATACGGTTGTCCTTGCCAAGGGCTTCTTTTTTTTAATGCTGAGAATTTGGAAGGCTGCCCTGCACAAGACAGCGGCCAGTCTCTCAGTTTCAGCTTGAATTTGCCTCACGTTTGGAAATGCTCTGGGCGTCTTCCACGTTTCACATACAGGAATGCACTCCTTGCATCTCTCTCTCTCTCTCTCTCTCTCTCTCTCTCTCTCTCTCTCATACACACACACACACACACACACACACACACACACACACACACACCCTGGGACCAGTAAGCACCTGAAGTAGGAAAGAACGTGTCTGGGGGAAGAAGGGGACAATCAAATGCCCTGCCTCATTCTGGGAGTATCTTCTCTGTGCATTCAGAAACAGATCACGGGAATCATATCGGTACATAAAGGTCCATCCTTGTGACAAATGGAGACAGCCAAACTAATTTTCTTGGTGACCTTATCTAAATGAGTTAGAAAATAACACTTCAGATTTATGGCTAGTTACAATTAAGCCCTTTGATATCTTTAATTAAACCTGTAGAGATTTATTTCTATATTATTCCTTTGGTAACCCTTTAAAAATGATAAAAATGTAAATTAATATTACCCTCAACAGGAGCTGTTTCTATTTGTCCTAAATTAGACTCAGACCCTTGCTTTCACACTGCACTGCTCAGGCACACATTCCACATGGATCTTACATAATTTATGGTAGAACGTTCCACCAATATTAGACATAATCTTTTAGAGTCTGAAAAAAAAAAAAAACCTGCAATATTTTAGCTTCTTTGTATGTTACCCAGAACTTGATCTCACTTCACACAACCCGATAGGGTTTTGGTTTTTTGTTTTGTTTTGTTTTGTTCTCTTCCTTAGTGATTCTGAGGATCAAACCCGGGGCCTAGAGCACGCTAGGCAGACAGTATTTTTTCCATGGGAGATTACTGGAATAGTTCATGTAATTTGCCTTTTATTACAGCTAGTGCAACTATGCTTTCTTGCCTGGTTTCTCTTCAAACCTGATCTAAGAAAAGATGCCCTGGGTTCATTCTGTGGCTGTGATTCTAAAAAACAGACGAAAAACTTTACCTTTCTGACCAAAGGCAACTTGGGGAAGAAAGAGATTATTTGGTTCATACTTCCAGGTCACAGTTTATCATTGACAGGAGTCAGGGCAGGAACTCGAAGCAAGAACCACTGATGGGGAGGACTGCTCTCTGGCTCTCTGTTTTGGCTTTTGTTCGCTTACTTGGCTAGCTTTCTTATACAGCCAGGACCACCTGCTTAGGGATGGCGCTGCCCACCATGGGCTGAGCCTTCCTACACCAACCCCCATACACATGGTCACAGGTCAGTCCTTCCTCTGCTATGACTCTAGGTTGTGTCATGCTCATAGTTAAATGTGAGAGGGACATACGTGCCCCCATGGTAGCTCTTCCATGTTGTGTTGGCGTTCTCTATCCGGACATACGTGCCCCATGGTAGCTCTTCCATGTTGTGTCGGCGTTCTCTATCCTTTCATTTTTCAACCCAGCATGATTTCCCATTCACTCATCCATGCCCCTTTCCTCCCCAGGTGAATACAGCTACCTGGGCACAACTCTGCGCCAGGTGGCCATAGAGCCCATGCCCTCCCTCCTGGATGTCAGACAGCTCATCACACTGTATGGAATCTTGCCTCTGGGTAAGGACTGGCCATCCCCACAAGCTGGGACAGCAGCCTCCCTTCTTGCTTTGATGCTATTTCCTGTTTGACACCAAAAGGGTGTTTCCCATTCCCAGCTGAGGTTGTGAGGCCTTGTCTCACTTCCATAGTGTGTGCCCAGCAGAGAAGGGCATGCTGGGAAGAGAACTTCTGTGCCATCTCTGGGTCTGGTTCACATTATAGCAATCAGCTGGAGAGAGATGGCCTCTGTGAAGTCAATCAGCTGAGCCTAAGAGCTAAGGTGGCTGTGTGCCTTCACACACTACCTTCTGTAGCTGGGATCCTGATCTCCCCCACAGTCCCTTCTCACTGATGAGAGTTCCCTCACAATTGTTCAGACACAGCTCTAGAGTGTGCCTAGGGATGCAGGAGGCATGTAGCTCCTTCCTTCCCTCTGTTTGGTGGCTGCTGCAGGAGGGCAGCCCAACAACTGACAGAGCTGCCTGCTGCTCTGAAACTAGAAATTACGGCTTGTTTCACCTACTTCAATAAACTCTCTCCTGCTTTGACTAAAGAACTTAAGTCTATTGGCAAGAAAGTTCTAAGTCCTCTCCTGACATTACATCAGAAGTAGTAAATGTAATTTGGGGGCAATATAAATGTACAGGCACTATATTTCATATTGCATCACATACAAATATTATAACATATTGGAGCTCAAGATTTAATATCAACAAATTCAATATGTAGCATTCACAGGGCCAACTTTAATAATATACATTGAGCCTCACACATTATTGTAACATAATGGGAATCAGAAAATGCAATGAGCCAGTAGGTGTATAAGGAACTCTTCCTGCCTGGGTATACACTACAGTGGCTCCCTTGGCCTGCAAGTCCCTGCACACATGGTTTTTCACTCTGCTTCAAAAGGATCCTGCCCCTACCTCCCTTCACCCCTTTGTCATGGAGAACCCCACCACCACCCACTCCCCCACCCCACTCCATGCCCCACCCCTATCCTGTGCTGTCATCAACAGCTGCCAAGCCCTCCTGACCACAGAGTCAGCTGGAGAGCTGGCTCTCCTGAGAGAGTTTTAAGTCACCTGTCAGGAATGCAGACACAAGAAGGGCAGATGAGCCGTGTGCACAGATATGCCTCCAGGTGTTTAATCTAAACTTCATGTGTCACCTCCAGCTGCACATGAAAGTGACCTGGGGAGATGCTGGCGTCTACCAGCACAGTTCCTGAAGCTGCAGCTTAGCCTCCCACATTCATAGGGGAAGGCTCATGTGGAAAGTGCATCCTGTTAGAAACGGGATGAGGTAGGGCCTTAGGGGAAATGATTGTTTGGATCACTTCAGTGGTGGTCGCTGGCAGAAGCCCACACAGGCTGGTTTCCACACCTGGTAGTGAAACAGAGCCGGGTCCTAAGTGGCTAGGACTAGGGTTGAGGCTTCCTAGACCCCTCAGGGTATAAGAGAAAGCCCAGAACATGTCCGATCTGGTCCTGGAAGATCCAGAGGAGACAGGGAGTGTGCTTTCTTGAGCAGATGTGGATCATCGTCCAAAGGTTTCTTTCTATGGTCATGTACCCCTGCAAATCCTACATCTCCAGATGACAGTAAAGTTAGGGAGAGACAGAAATAGGGTCAGGACCCAGAACGCCAGGCCTCCTGTTTCTCTATAGTCCTCTAGACCTTAGACAGATGCTATACCCAAAGCTAGAAGTGTCCCAAATCTCTAGACCATGCCATGAGAATGAGGATCCCTGGGTCAGCTGGGACCCAAGCACAAGGACTTTCCCTGGACCACCCTCTTTACCTCTGAATGGCCTGGGTACTCTCTCCCTAGGAAAGCAATGTCCTGCATTCACGTCTGGCACACCCTCCCTCAGGTCCCATCTTCCCTCAGGTCCCATCCTCCCTCAGGTCCCATCCTCCCGCAGGTCCCATCCTCCCTCAGGTCCCATCTTCCCTCAGGTCCCATCTTCCCTTCTGCCCTTCACTCCTGCCAACTCTTCCCAGACCTCTCCCAGCCCTGGCCCCAGCCAGCACCCTTGGCAACCCTACAGTTCCCATCTACCTTTCAGACAGCCGACTACTGTCAGCTCTCTCCTCATCTGTCCCATCACTGTCTGTCCCCTGATACCTCACCAATCAAAATGTATGCTGCTCCCTTAAGACCAACCTGACCAGCCACTGTGCCTCCATCACGGGGACCCTTTTCATACCCTGCTCCTGGGGTCCCCTACTCCAAAGTCCCACACAGATGTCCCCTTCTCCCAGGGTCCAGCTGAGACCTCTAGCTGAATTTTAGCTTCCCCAGCATCTGTGGATCTCGATGTTCCAAGCACCCTTTGCCTCCCGTTGTGTGTTCCGCCCCATCCTGGCTTCCCATTGCAGGCTCTCCTCCTCGGGACTCAACTTCCTTCTGACCATAAACCCTCAGCAGCACATCTCAGGATGTTCCCATATTTAAAACCCACCCAATTCAGTCACAGGAGCACCCAGGGCTTGCCAGAGCCACACCCAAAGCATCCTTCCATATCCAAGTATGAAGGAAAGAGGAGTAAATAGCCCCTCTCTTTCCTACCACCAGAAAATTGTTCCTCCATCACACCATGTCCCCGGAGACCCCTCTAGCCACATAAACCTCAGTTACGTCACCAGAAAGAATATGTAGAATGGTGAGCCACTCTAAAGACACGTTCTGACTTTCAAACAATTCCCTGTCTTTTCAATTATTCCTGGAAGGAGAGGACAGGACAAATTATATTGAGCCAGGCATGATGACACATGGCTGTGATCCTAGCGTTAGAAAGGGAGAGAAAGAAAGGATCAGGCCAGCCCGGGCTATAAGGTAAGAACCTGTCTCAGATTTTATAATTAATATCATTATAGTCACACATAATAGCCAACACATAGGTACCCAGAGTCTCCAAAACCAGAGCCCATTGAAGACAGCTGCTCCCCTCCCCACACTGACCAGCACTGAATTCTGTGCGTCTTGTACCTACTGAGTACCCACTCTGTTCTGCCGCCCCCACCCTCACCCTACCTGGCCTGAGATAGAGACTTTGTGGATGAGAACAGGAAGCAAGAACAATGATAACCCAAGCTGCTCTATCGCCATGTGCCAGGTGACCTTTGATCCTGACAGTCTGGGGCCAGCTCAGGAGGAAGCTTTCTAGGCTTTGTCCCCTGGCCCTTGGCCTTTCCCTCTGCCTCATACACTTCAATCCATAGTCGAAGAGAAGGTTCTGAGGGAAATGAACATGTCTCAGCCAACCTCACTGCCTGTCTCTCTGCAGTCTGTTCCACCACCAAATAAATAAATAAATAAATAAATAAATAAATAAATAAATAATCAACTTGGATAAGCTATTATAGGAATGATCTTTAAAATTATGAGTTTGGAAAAAATGCAAGACCAGGGGAGAAAAGCTGGCCTGGAGGACCCCAGAGGCCCCAGCGCCCATTGGGACAGAAGGTGAGCCTTGGGCTTGATGTGACTTCCATGTATTCACCAGCCCCCTTCACACAATGCAGCACCCTAGCGTAAGAGCCTCTGGTATTCTGGGCACACTCAACAGCACTGGCCTCTGCCTTTACCAGGGTCTGCAGAAGTCCATGAGCGAGCTCCCTTGGTGAAGTCGCTGCTATTGGCTGGACCCCCAGGGGTAGGGAAGAAGATGCTGGTCCATGCCATCTGCACAGAAACAGGGGCTAACCTCTTCAACCTGTCTTCCTCCAATATCGCCGGAAAGTACCCGGGCAAAACCGGCCTGCAGATGATGATACACTTGGTCTTCAAGGTACACGCCGTGGCTCTCCCCTTCCTCTTCCAAATGACACTCGGTTCTTGCAGGTCATTTTTCTAGAGCAGCAGACACATCTGCTCCCCTTTCACACTCCCATAAATTAAGTCATCTCCACATCTGGCTGAGCCTCTCACAATTAGGAACAGCTTCTTTGGAGCATAAACACCCTACTGTGGTGCCCAGACCTGACTCCTGAGGCCACAGGGTCCCTTGCTGAGATGTCTGTTATGTCTCCTGGAAAATCAAACCCATGTTTTACCTCCTCAGCTCATCTCACTGCCCTGATCACCTTTGTACTGTTTCTCATGTGGTACAAATTACGGCACTCCATTACTCTCTAAGCACAAGCTCTTTTGACAGATCTGAAGGGGAAACCTTCAGGGAGCTAAGCCCAGCATGGGAGGGTCACAGACAAGGATGACACAGGGTCACAGACAGCATCTCGGAGGACCAAATGCACTGTCAGCTCTGTGACCATAGTTAAGTTCTTAACAGTCCCTCTGGGTCCCATCACCAGAATGAATGAATCTTAAAGAACTCAGAGATGATACGTGATATGAAGATTTTACAAGATGTAATTTTGATCAGCTGAGGACCTCAAAGTTAACCCCATGCTGATCAACCCACCTTAGCTGTTACAGTGTTAGCTTTGACTATAGAATCCAGTGTAGCTGCACACAGCATCCAGGCTGGGTGTTAGACTGACTCTGCCTTCTCAGAGCTATAAAGTATAGGGGTGGTAGTGTCAATGCCACAGGAGCAGAAGTGAGTCCCTACTGGGGATGCTGATCCTGTACATCTCAGATGAGAGAAGGTAGCAGAGGGTTTTGTTCTCTCAGCCACCTCTTACCACAGCGCCCTAGAGTGTCACTCTTCCCTTCTTTTATGATTATAGCAAAGGAACCCTACAGCACAACACTTCTGGTGATGGGACACCTACCTGATGTGTTCTGCTTGTTTTGCCTCTTCTAGCAAACTATCTTTTGAGGACCTTGCCTACTTTGTGTGGATAGATGCATGAGCGTGCATGTGGACTTGTTTGCATGTGTGGGATGCACTTGTGTAAGCAGGGGTTAGCATGCAGCTTCGTGTGCAGATGCATGTGAAAGCCAGAGATCAACCTTGGATGTCATCCTTCAGATACCATCTGCCTCATTTTAGGAGACATTTTAGGTCTGGTCTCACTAAGTAGGCCGGCTGGCCAGCAAGCACTGGAGATCTGCCTATCTCTACTGGCCCAGGCTTGGAATTAGAAGCAGACACCAATACCTAGCTGTTTTAAGTGGATAATGACTGATGAGACAGTTCAAGTCTTCATGCTTATACAGCGAGCGCTATCTCACTATCTCTCAGCCCCTTTGCTGCTTACCTTCTATAGGATATTGGTGTCAGGGTTTGTTAGAATTATTTGTATATCCTACACACAAGACTTCATCACACATGGATTATAAGCACCAGTATTTCCAAGCATCTAACTACCCCTAGATAATATTGTGCATGATGCTGTGTATTTTGTGTTGATTAGTTCAAACTGTCAACTTGACAACACCTAGAATCCCCTGGGAAGAGAGTCTCAGAGAGGAACTACCTAGGTCAGGTTGGGTCTGTGGGGCTTGTCTTGATAGTTAATCTATGTAGAAAGTTATAGTCCTCCATGGGCATCTAGGCAGGGGGTCCTGAGCTGTGTAAGAATAAACAAATCAAGATGAACATAAGCAAGCAAGAGAGCAGCATGCATCCATTCCCCTCCGCTCCTGACTGTGAATATGGTATGACTAGCCGTACTTTCTGCCTTGCCTTCCCTACAATGATGGACTGCAACCTAGAAGTCTAAGCCAAATAAATTCTTCCTACACTATGTTGCCTCTGGAGCTGAGGTCCAAACCCAGAGCCTTTTGCTTGCTATGTAAGCACTGTACCACTGGGTTAAATCCCAACACCTCACCTTGCAGTGGTGGCACACATGTTTAATCCCAGCACTTGGGAGGCAGAGGTCGGCAGATCTCTGTAAATTTGAAGCCAGCCTGGTCTACAGAATGAGGTCCAGGACAGCCAGGGCTACACAGAGAAACCCTGTCTCAAACACCAAGACAACGAACCCCAACATCCCACTTCACGGTTGCTTTTAGTCCTGATTCTTATCACAGCAACAGAAATAAAACTAACCTATTCACATCTCACAACAGCCTTTGGGCAGAGGCATAAAGTGAGGGAACAACTGGGTCATAGTGCTGCCCTGAGATGCCCAAAAAGCTTGGCTCCAGCCTCCATGTTTCATAGCCTGAGTTATGAACAGATAGCTTGTGCCTGGGTGTCTTCACTGCCCACACGGCTCCTGGTGTGACTCTGAGCACAGCAAGTGACCTGATCATTGTATTCGGCTTGTTGGAAAGTGAGAGCCCTTGCCTTGATCATAGATAAGCGATCGCTGCACTTACCAGAATTATTGCAACCTGACATCATATGGACAGGAAATGCTAGACGTCAGGTCATTAAAATGTAGAACAGCACATCATTGCCTAGACCTCTTGGTGTCGAGTGCCTGACACACACCTCATTAGGTTTCACCTTTGTTGTGTATGTAGCTGATTAATGAAAGGCCCAGAAGTCTCAGGAGTGGGAGCCACTCAATTAAAGGCTGCTCCAAGAGACCACTGCCCCCCCCCCACTGCATGATTGACAGAGCAGCTATCTGCATTTAATTAACCAGAGGAAGGCAGGATTAGGAGCCTGCTTAGGGGAGTCAAGGGCAGGAAGCCTGAGGATGTGGCTCACTTGTGCCCAGGAAGCTGGAGGGTGTGGCTCACTATAGAATGTAGGACCCAGGCCATGGTTCAGCAAGACTGACTTCTGTGGGATTTGCTGGAGGTGAATAAACCCCAGAATCCACCACCCTGCACCTAGACTCAGGGGAGATGCTGGCTCTTCCCTGATGGCCAGTGGCTCTTTTCTTCCTCCTCCCATACAATGATGCAGCCAAGGGCCAGCACAAAAGTAAGGTCCCAGGGGAAGAGGGCTAAGATGGCTGCTCTACTGGGAGTCACATCTAGGTCATGAAGTCACAGTAGTCTGCAGCCAGGGAGCAAAGGATGCACAAAGCTCTTATGCCCAGCTCCTTCTCCAGGAGAGGACCCTGCCCAGATGTGCTGCTCTCCAAGGCTCCTGTCACAGTCCCAAGAGAAGCCAGACAGCTCTGCTCCATAGCTCCTGGGGATGAAGACTCTGATGAATAACTTCAAGACACTGCTGTTGTGTGCAGTGGTGTGACTGACCTACATCTGGGAAGAATATGGCATATATGTGATACAGGCCACACCTGACCTCAAATGAGCTGACTAAAGGAAGGGGGGGGCACCCGGAAAGATGGCTCTGTCAGTAAAGTGCTTGCTAGGACCCATTGTGAGAGCTTCAGATCCATCCCATGCACCCACACAAAAGGCCAGCTGTGGTCATCACAGCACTAGGAAGGTGTAGTCAGCGGGATCCCCGTTGCTCGCTGATCTGCCCAGCTTAGCTCATCAGCAAGCCCCAGATCCCAGTGAAAAGTCATGTCTCATAAAAACAAAGAGGACAGACTCGGGGAATGATATCTAAGGTTGATCTCTGGTACCACATGCACATATACATACATGCATGTACGCACACAGGAGCACGCACATCCACACTTGCATACACGGTGTGGGGGTGGGGAGGAAGGAGAATCGGGAAGAGGAAAAGGGGGACCAGAAACAGAGCATCATGTACAGATGCCTCAGTACAGCACTGGGTGTGAAAATCAAGGGGCCTGGACACCGAGCATAAATCCTGAAAGAATCTCTATATGCAGGCCAAGGTCACCTTCCACAGTATGCTGAGGGCAGTTTCAGATTGAGGGATGGGATACAGATGGATCCCCAGCCCTTTTCCTGTGTGTGTACTTGGCTTCTAGCAGTTTTAAGTCAATGGCAGGTTTCAGCAGGATGTGTGGAGAGTGCACTAGACTCATCCCCACGCACACACTGCCTCCACCACCAGCATCCCACAGTGCACATGTGCCATGATCCAGAACCCACAATGCCGTGCCATCAACACTACAAGACCATGCTTCATCATGCATACCTTTTAGTGGTGGGCATCTGGGTAGCCAGAGAGATCTCTGTCTTGTCTTCCACTATCTGAGCCTTTTGCACTCAGTCCTGGGGGGACAGAGTCAAAGGGAAGAACATCAGAGAAAGAGCCCAAACGGAACTATGTGGGAAAGTCCACCCCAAATTGAGGACATCGTAGCTTGGAAAAAAAGGGAAAGAAAACAGAAGAATGATAAGGTCCTTTGGCCACAGAGCCACGTAGTAGGTGTAGCTGTGTCTCTGGCTCTGAAGAGAAAGGAATTAAAGAGGACTGAAACGAGGGGGCCATTTCTCCACGGAGGTACTAGTTTTTACTGCCCTAAGAGAAGAGAGCATCAGACTGGGGGCACTTGCATTGCCAGCAGGGTGTGAGGGAACTCACTGTAGACATTAAGTCCCCAAGTACAGAATCAGAGGCTGCTGGTATTGTATATGGGGGTGGGAGGTGACCTCTAGCCAGGCTTGGATGAAAGCATGCTTCTGGACACACTTAACGGGAAATGAAGTATTGATTTAGTTAACCCTGCCCCAGGGAGTTACTTGTACCTGAGTACTCAGCCCTTATATACCCTGTTCTTCCCAGGTTGCCCCAGCATTGGTGCAACCTAGAGCGACCACTTCAGCCTGGACTAGGAGGAGCAGGGCTTTCAGCACAAAGTCACTACATGTGAGAGCACAGTGCCCCTCCATCTGCACCCTTTCCCCTTATGTATGACAGCACCGTTCTGTTCAGTTCCCATTAGCACTTTCCTGTCCACAACACACTGGACCAGAGTGAGCAGCCCTTGTCATGAGTCCCTGCATCCCTAATCTTTCTCCTCCTCTCCCCTGCCTCAGTTTACCTCCAGGCTCCCAGTTTTAGGATACTTCCGCTCTTTTGTTGGTTGTCAGTTTCAAAACAAAGGCAGTCTCTTGCTAGAACCTGAAATCACTCCTTGATTGTAGAAAAAGTAGCACAGGAAGATAGCAATTAACAACAGAATGTTAAGGGGAGTACAGAAGAAAATGTCTTTGTGTACTATTCAAATGGACCCCTATTTAGTAGGGTAAATTTAGAATGCAAACCCCCAGTAGCCTGAATCCTTCCATCCCCCTCCAGCATGGCAGCACCTCACATACAGACCAAGGATACTACATAGCTGCAGGCAGGGAGGGGTCCCCACCATCCTGCCAAAAGCAGATTATCTGCCAGTATTCATGGAATAAAGAGTGAATGCATGAAAGAATGAGTGTGTATGGTTCCAGCTTGGTAGACTGAGGCAGTAGCTTCGAAAGCAGCTGTTGGGTTTTACTGCTGTTTTCCTAAAGGTCTCCATATCCAGCAAAGAACCCTAAAACATCCAGGGCTCATGTCTGTAACATACATGATGTAACTTACATGATGTAAGCATGTTCTAACGGCTAAGCCAGTGTGTTCTGAGGTCTGATGCTTGTGGTGACCTTTGGGCAGTGTGCTCGGAGGACTCAGAACTCAGTAACAGAGGCCTCCTTGTTTTGATGAAGATCAGGCTTAGTCAGTAATTGACAGAGACATTTGATATTTGATAGGACTGAAGAGCCCTCTGCTGGCCACAGAGTGAACTATCCCACACAACTTTAGAGGTTCAATTACATTTAATTGGCCATGACCTCAAACTATCTGCATAATTTAATTGAAGCTTCTCCGTAGCTAAGTGAAAATTAAGAGAGCAAAAGAGATCATTTTTCATTAGCAAATTGTCAAATCTTTTTTGTTGTTGTTAATTCTCACACATGCAAAAGGGGTATGGACTAACAGTCCCAAGCGCTTACTATTGGTAAACAGAGCCTCCAAGGGAGAGACAGGCAGACAGGCAGGCAGGCAGGCAGGCAAAGATTCTAGAAGGCTGAGGGACAGGTAGAGCCTCCAGTATCAGTGAATGTTGGGTTCTTATGACATGGAAATAGCATTCATGAGGCTCTACCATTCCAGCCATTCAGACCTCCTCAACTCGAGCCAAAGGAGCCATGTTGAGCTAAGTCACCTGATTGCTCCATTTGTTGATTAGGGACCTGGCTACAGTTGGTAAGCATCATGGTGGCTTTAAAAGCTTTTCTTTCAGGGTGGAAACAGCCTGGCCTTGCACTTGGTGAGTTAGCAGACAGTCAACTTTATCAAGGAACTGCTAGGCCTCTGAGGCCAGAGACACCGTACACAAATGTCATGGCCCTATAATGGCTTGCTGATCTTCAATGATTAAGTAGGTAGAGTAATGCAAGGTTGTGTTGGAAAGGACATGCCTGGTCCAGCGGGCAACTGGCCACATTCGCCCCGATTATCTTCGGCAAAATACTTTTTAAATGATCAAACGGCCTGTATGCAGGTCTGAGGTGAGTCTGACCCCAGTTATACAGTGAAGGGCACAGATAGGATATGAAAACACAGTCTAGCGTTTTGTGCCCTTTCAACCTCCATCTGATATCCGCAGGATCTTGTAAAGAATCGCATTTTTAAACTGATGGGATTCACGCAGCAAGCATGAACACTGTGAGGCCATTAGCATCCGAGGTATGCTGGGCCTGCTTCTTCCCAGAGTCAGGTTGCTTGAGAATACAGGTCAGAGTGGGTAATAAACTCCATCTAAGACTAAATACTAGCATGAGATTGAATGCCAACAAGTACCGTAAGAGAACGTTGAAAAGAACTTTGTAGAAGAAGACTGGGCCTGGCATGGCCTTTTGAAACCTCAAAGCCCACCCCCAGTGACACACCCATTCCCACAAGGCCACACCTCCTAATCCTTCTCAAATAGTGTCACTCCCTAATGACTAAGCATTCAAATCTATGAGCCTCTAGGGGCCATTCTTAGTCAATCCACCACAGCAGCTTTCAAGTTTTGCAAGGTGACCTAGTTGACCATTATTCATCATAATCCCCAAGCCAGCAATATTATCTATAGCAATGCTGATAGCAAGCTTAACACAGAGTGACCATTCTGGCCTTGTGGCCTGAGCTGCTGTTTTGTAACAAAGCTTTGAAAGAGTATAAGGACCTGGACAAAGAAAATGCATGGTGCGCTTTTAACAGGTGACAGATTAATGACCCAGAGTATGCATGCTTTAGTCCCCTTGTGGTGGTCCTTACCTGTTCACCAGGGATGGGAAGATGTTGTCAGGCAGAGGGCCTCCAGGAGGCTGCAACCTTAAAGCCACACAACCCATGTGTGACTTCTACCAGGCCCTGTCCCTCCAGAAGTTATCTGAGGGAATATCAATCATGTTGCCCCCCAAATATGCATCTAAGTACTGGTAGATCCAGGAAAGGTCAGAAGCTTTGTTCAAAATGTGTTCAAACTAAGGTCGGAGCCATGAATGACAGTCTCTAATGTTATAATGTTAAAGAAGTACATTTCCTATCTGAGGGATGGGCAGCCTGTGAGACAGTCCATGGACCAGTGTTCACAGAGTCACGGAACCTTCCCATCTCTGGTCTGGTGCAGAGGAGGGGTTTGTAACAACAGGGAATGCCTGAAGACAGATGTGAGATGGACAGAGTCAGGGGTCTGTGCTCTTAGACTCCACTGGTGGGTGCTGCAGTCAGAGACCTCTTCCTTAGCAGGCATGTCTGCCCAGAACCTCTACCAATGTGCCCAATTGATACAGTCTTCAGAAGAAATCCAAGAGGGGCCCAAATGACACAGCCTAGGGATCTTGACTAGATTTGTTGTCTCTGATAGTTAAGGAAATAGAAGGCAGGACAACTCTGAAGAACAACAAGCAGCAACAGAGAAATCTCAAGTACCACAAAGAGAATGGGTGAGGAACCACACATGTGCAGCAGGCTCGGAGAAGCTGAGGGTCAGAGCTCAGAAGGAAATTAAAAAAGTCCAGTCTCTCCTCAAGGCCTGGGGCTTTTGAAGCCTCTGGAGTTTTCCTCTCCTACTTGAAGGTTGGTCAGTTTGAAGGCAGATATGGTAGCTGCTTAGTCTGGAAGTGTTGTGTGATCTGTTCTGATCCAGCCTTGAATTTGTTGAGCCAGACCATCACCGAGCGGCCTGCTGGTGGGAGACAAAAGCCTACAAGGCGTTTGTTTTAGACTGCCAGGCTTCTGCCTCAAGTCAGGAGGGGGAGGAAGAAGCCTGCCATCTTAGAAATTCACCAGCTTATTTTCTAGCCATGGCTCCCCTCCCTACCTGTTGCCTACCAGGGAGTCTGACTAACTCCTTGTCCCTCGCCATGTCACACCCTGTCTCACAGTAGTGGTTCTATGTCTCCCACCTTGTCTCCCTCCGAGATTGCCTTTTCTAGCTTTCCCACCTCATCCCACACTGTCTCTGTGGTCTTCTTGCCCTAAGTCCTGGACATGCTAAGCTGCCTAGATACGTGCACACTCCCCTCCCCAATTCACTGTTTGCACATCTTCCTGAAAGACCCTCTTTGTCTTCTAGACAGTGTCCAAGCATGCTTCAGCAGCCTGTCTGTCCCCTGAACTCTTGCCAAGGCCACCAGTGACATCCAAGCTGCTCAACTTCCTGACCATCACTGCCAACAGCCAACTGTTCCCATCTTGCACCTACTTCCAGGATGGCTTGCCCTCCCAGGCGCCATTTTTCTTCATCATTGGCTTCTTGAAATAGTTAGTCCTTGGGCTCTGTCCCAGCCATAAGCTATCCAACCCTTCTCTCCTCTTGTAGATCCACACTGTTCCTGGATAATCTCCCTCCTGGACCACTGGACTTTTCTGATGTCAGATACCCTCAAGCTCACGCTGACCTCCTCATTTCCTCCCTCATCTGGTCCCCTCTAATGTCACTATCCCATTGGCCACTCCACATCTACTTTTTGTGTGTATGGCCAACTCTATGCCCCCGAGTCCATTCCAGCCTTCCCAGGTACCCACCACTTCTGTCTCGCCTGCTCCCTTCAGAAGCCTCTATTCCCCACTCACCTTGTCTTTCCCAACGTCCTTCAGCCATGCCCACTGCCCACAGAGCCAAGGTCACCAAATTCTCAGCTTAGTGCCAACTACAGCAGTCCTCACACACTGACCTTAACACAGATAGAACCTTGGAGTCTTCCCAGGCTATCCATGGCTTCTAATATATAAACAAACTCCATCTGGGAACCTCGAAGCTCTGTCTGCTTTTACCTGTGCCTGTAGTCTTCATCCCCCTTGCCCCTACTGCCCTCCACTGTCCTTGAACCACCTACAGATTCACACCTGCCCTCTCCTGCTTTCCCAGATCCTTGCGGCCTAGTCCCGTCATTACTGATCTTTATGGCCCAGTCACTCCACACAGAGCCTCGGAACTTCTCTGTCTCTGGCCTCTTAAAGAAGAAAGAGAAAATAATGTCCATTCTACCTCCAGGCCAAAATTGGGAAAGCTTCTCCCTCTCCTCAGTCCCTCATCCCTACGTCTTCATTCGCCATGAAAAGCAGCCTCCGTTCCTCTAACCCTGCCTCACTGCCCAGCTCTCCAGGCCTCCCCTCTCTGCCCAGCACTGCACAGGCACTGGAAGTCCTGTGGCCACCTGCCCTCAGCTTCCCCACAGAAAGGACGGGAGAATTAGAGATTCATGCTCCCAGGAGCAAGGTGACTGGTTCTCATGACCTTTCTGCTAGGCTGAAAGAAGAAAGAGGGGACAGGTGATTACAGGCCCAATGAAAGCAGGCAGGAAGTGAGGGAAGAGGAAGTGAGGGAAGGGGGAGGGTCATGGGGAAAGGCGGGAATGATGGGAGGGCAGAAGTGTAGGGTAATCTGCTCCAGCTATACCTGTGTGGTATACATGTGTATGAAAATGGCCTCAAATAACCATCTATCACCATAACTTTTAAAATTTAAAAACACTGATGCCAGATGGTACCCAGCCACTTAGGTGCCATTTCTCAGGCAGGACATCATGATCTAGAGCGGTGGTTCTCAGCCTTCCTAATGCTGTGGCCCTTGAATACAGTTCCTCATGTTGCGGTGATCCCCAACCATAAAATTACCTTTGTTGCTACCTCATAACTGTAATTTAATTTTGCTACTGTCATGAATCATAATGGAAATGCCTGTGTTTTCCCATAGTCATAGGAGACCCCTGTGAAAGGGCAGTTTGGCCCCCAGAGGGGTTATGATCCACAGGTTGTGAACCACTGGTTTAGGGGCTCCAGTGTCATCCCAAGGAAAGCTCTGGGGAGAGGAGGCTGCGTCCTACTCTGGCTCCTCTGGCTCCCTCCTGTTCCTTCCACTGATTAGCACACACATACATGGCAGAATAAAACCCTAGGCACAAGTTGGCAGCCAGCATTCCCTGACACTGTCTCCCTCCAACCATCCTCTCCCATGGCTTCCCAGCCAGGGCTGGCACTGTTCACAGGGAGCCTACATCCTGCACTGTTTCTGTGCCTCTCTCTGAGTCCTCACCACCCAGCAAAGAGCTGGCACCCAAACATGATGGATTCCGCACTGCAGATCAGGAGGAGGATCACGAGCCCCAGCCCCTCTCTCTGCAGTACATGTGCGGCCTTCCCTAGAGACTCATTGAATGTTGAAGCTGGAGAGTCATTTAATAAGTCACTTTGACATCTCTGGGCACTGATTTTATTAAATAAAAGACTATCAACGAGGGAGAGAGAAGCAGAGAGGGTGTCCCTTTATCCTGTGGCACACATCCACCCCAAGGGTGACAGCTGCAGGGCGGGTGGCCAGTTTGTGCTGGTCACTCCTCAGATCATTGGCTTGAGGTTTTTTTTTCAGCCCCCACCAGGCAGCCTCACCTTCACTAGCAAGCCGTGCAAAGGTACACCAGAGTTTGAGGAGACGGCAGTGGTGGGCTCTGGCTTTGGAGAGAAGGGTGAAGCATGGGAAGGCCAGGCCAGACACAAGCTGTTTTGATCTGTTACTAGCAAAGACTGAAGGGCTGTGTGTGTGTGTGTGTGTGTGTGTGTGTGTGTGTGTACTTACCTATCCATGTGTGTGGAGCCAGATCAGCATTGTCATCCTCAATCATTTGCTACCTTATTTTTTAAGACAGGTCTCTCAATAAAACTGGATCTGCCTGCTTTGGCTGGACTGCTTAGCCAGCAAGCCCCAGGGTTGCTCCTGTCTCTAGCTCCCAGCACTGGGCTACATATACCACTGTGCTAGCTTTTTACCTAGGGGCTGGGGATCCGAGCTCAGAGGCCTCATGCTTACACAGCAAGCATCTGTTAACTGAGCCATCTACCCAGCCCCTTGACTGACCTTTTTTGTTCTTTTCTCTGGCAATCAAAATCTAGAAAAGGGAAAAAATACCTGTTCAGATTCTGGTGCCAAAAATAAACCACAGGAAGGCAAGCCAAAACAAAGCACCCATGATGGAGGTTGCCCCAAATTCAGAGGTCACAAGGTCACAGTGGTTTGGGATAGGGCTCAGTAAAAGAACCAATGTCCATGAAGAAAGAGGGCTAGGTTCGTGGCAGCAGAGAGTGTTTGAAGATCTTCATCCTCCATGCGTTCATCTCCAGAGCGCTTTGTCGTCTCCCCTGAGACATGAACTCTGGCACTGTCCACTTCTGGTGTAGAACAGACGAGGAACGATGACATATGTCTGTGTTGCCTGTGCTTCCCACACTGGGCTGGCCCCCATCCTGCCTCTACCATGTTGGAGCTGTGCAGCTCCAATCACCTCTGTCCCTCAGTGTCCCAGTCTATAGATAGGGTGTTTTTAATGGGACACACTCTGTGGGATTGAGTTGAGGACATCACATCTGAAGCTCAGATAGGCCCCTACAAGGGGTGGCTGCGTCACATGCATGCTGGCTCTGGCATGTGCAGTGCCTGTGCCCTGTGCTGGTACAAAGCAGCCCCAATGCTGGCTGCTGGACTGCCCTCGCTTACAGTCCACACCATCAAGAATAAGACTTGAATTCTCAAACTCTACAGCCCAGGGTCCAAAAGCCTAGTACCTCCCCAAGCTGTGCTGGCTCCTACAGTTTGCTGGGTGTCCTAGTGTGTTGGGGGACACAGATGCGTGTGACCCAGGTGTTAGATCAAGTTCAGTCAACATCTACTTTGTCTCTGAAGATACATAATCTATTTTCTTACTTGGCACATAGTGCCAGGGAATCAGACTTGGCCATCTGCCCCTAATGTCTTTTCTATCAATTAGTGAGTAAATAATGTTGTCTCAGCAGTGTTTCAAGAGATGTACAAATAAGAGGAACTAACACTGACTATATGCTGTAGCTGATACTGTCTTTACCCACCAGTTTCACACAAAGAGCAAACTGTTTCAAAAATACCTGAACTCCACTACTAGGTGAGTGCTTTGAAGAGATTGTTAGGCCTGTGGCAATTATTCACATGCCTTGATTAAGTCCAATCCCAACTCTGCCATGAATCCCTGCTCACTCTAGAAAGGCCCAGAGACAGCCACCATCCTGCAGGGGAGCCTTAGTCACAAAGGCACAGGTGAACAGAGACACACAAATAGCATCATGAGAGCCTGTGATGAAACTGTCTTCTCATAGCAAGCAAACTTGAATGAACCTGGGAACATGAGTAGCCTGTGATTAAAGCACGTGGCCGGGTTCCCATTCACTTTCAGCTGAGAACCAGTGGCTTATGACAAACCAAACCAGGCAGGGGCTCTGGGCTCTGATACAGGAATGTGTCCATTAAGACAGGCCTGCCTGCAGTGGAGGAGGCCTGTCCCACCCCATGGATGATAGCCTCAATGAGGCAGGTGGACATGCTCACTTCCAGGTGACATTGAAGGCTTGCCTTCCTCAAAGTGCATCAGGGATGCCCCCAGTCATGCTTCAGGGGAAGAGGACAAGTATCCCTCAGGAAAAAAAGGCATTCACCTCTAGGCTGGCTCTTGTCCTCTGCAGGTGGCTCGCCAGCTTCAGCCTTCCGTGGTGTGGATCCAAGACACAGAGAAAACCTTCTACAAAAAAGTCCCACAGGCAGAGAAAAGGGTGAGTCCTCCGGGCCGCTTAGTTTTCATTCTCTGATGTTCCCCTCACAAGGGGACATCTCCACGTTTCAAGAGCGTCTTAGCTTTCCAAGGAGACTCGGGGGCTTTAAGTCCTTCCACAGAAGGTTCTTTCTACCATAAGTGCTTGTCAGGGTTTGAAAGAAGCCAGTGCCTTGGTTTTTATGAGGCATAATTTGGGAGAAAAACAAAACAAAACAGAAAGAACGAAGGAGGGAAATTTTTCAGTCCAAACATCATTCAAAAGAAAGAAACAATTCAGAGAACTTTGCTCAGTTACGACCAGAGGCACACCAGAGTTATTATTGTCATTTCCTATTGTCCATAATCATAAATAACAAAGGACCCAAAATTCTCGAACAAAGGCCATCAACAGCACAGCTAAGTGCCCTGCATCCAGAGCCTCTGGGGAGCTCCGTCTCAATTGCTTCCTTCCTTCTTTTCTCTCCTTTCAATGACCCCCTCCCCCACACTTCCCCCCACAAATCCCCAGAAAATTTCCCACAAGTTAAAAAAAAAAATCACAGATACGCGGGCTTGTTATTCCACACCAATTTGTACCAAAGCAAATAGTGGTTAGCTGTGAATTTCTGATTAAATCGGTAAGGACTTTAATCACTTATGTATTATACATCATTTTCAGCAGGTAGAGGTGATTTGGGTAAAGCCAGAAAGCTCAATCTTTGCTTCTCCAAATGAGCCCTGATTGCCCTGTCATTTCAAAACCTCTTAGGAAGTCTCATTTGTTACATATAGTTCATCTGGGAAGCCAGTGGTTAGCGCCCTCTGCTGACCATGTTGAGACATTGAAGGAGGGAAAAAAAAATGTCCCAGTCTGACGTATAAGGAGCAATAGGGCTGTGCTTAGCCAGGGTTCGCATACATGATGTCATCATAATGTGGGTTGCTAATAGATGTAGTGATTCACTCTCCCACGGGACTTTAACCTAGGTTATGTAAAACTCAGGAGGCCTGGGCTGCGGGCCGTTTCTGCCGTTCACCTTAGCAGGCTGTGTGTCTGTCATCAAGTAACATGACCTTTCTAAGTCTCTACTTATTTTGTCATCAGCCAGAAAAATCTCTGAGTTCAGGAAATTTGTCTGGCTTCCTTTCCCAAGAGCCTCTAGCTCTACAGCGACCCAAGTCTGAAAAAAAAAAAATCTGAAGAGTGTGATTAATGAGAGATTCAAAGAGGAGTGGGCAGCAAGATGAGGTACCTCGCATGGGAACCAATACGAAAGGCAGGAAGCTGGCAGAGATGGTGGTACCTCTCCAGACCCACATGCACCCTTCCTGTCTTGCCTCCCGGACCCCACAACTGCCAGCCATGGCTGGGTCTGGTCTGTAGAAAAACGGGAGGTTCTGGAGGCACAGCTTCACCATGGACAAGTTAAACGTTTGCTCTGTTCACACTGGCTAGAAGATCCTGGGCTGTCAGGGGAATCCCCTGCTTTTGAAGACCACAAATCACACAGGCTGGAGGAGCCTTAATGTAAAGATGACTTTTCCTTCTGCTACAGGTCCTTCTCTGTCTCCCATAGCTCCCCTGGGATCATGCTAGACTTCTCCTGGGACCTGCCTTTGAAGACCTCTTGTCTTAGGAGCAAAAGATGAAAACTCTGAAATTCCTCCTCCTTCTCCTCTTCCTCCTCCTCCTCTTCCTCCTCTTCTTCCTCCTCTTCCTCCTCCTGCTGCTCACTCTTGTTCCTCTACCTCAAAATTTTCAGAAAAGTCAAATCTTAGGGGGGTCCACCTATCCCTTTTTGAAGAGCCCAGCTCTGCCCTGGCAGACCCTTGCTGGTGCCTTCCTCATGCTGTTGCTATGAGCAGACGGTCAGTCACGTCAGAGACGAAGTTACAGACTGAGACAAGGGCGCCTGCTCCTGCATTTACTGCACCATTACCCTTTGTTACTTCATCTAGCCCCTGCCTTCCCTGCTGCCACAATAGGTCTCCACCAGGGAATTGCCTGCTTTGTTGGTGCTGCCTGCGATGCTCATTTTGTGGAGCTAACTGCAGAAAAGCAAATTGAAATTGCCGTGTGTGGATGCTAGCCACTAATTTGAAATTGCACACGGTAATACAGCCGTGAGAGACTGACAGGCCAGCCATGGGGGGTTGGGGGAGATGTGAAGGTGGCCAGCTAATCAGGAGCTGTTTCCCAGCATGATTGATGAGCAGGCTGAATGAGCAGCTCTGAAATGGAACTGAACTGGCCTGAGCACTGGAGAGCTGTGGGCTGGATGAACACACCCCTGCTTTCCCATTCGCCACTCAGAGAATGCACACCTCCTCAGTGTGCCTGTGTCACTGTGGATGCCACCCACGATCGACATTTGTCATCCAAATAGGCTACTTCATTTCAGATCTCCCCGCCATTTCAGACAAGCAAGTAGCAATATCCCGCCTTAGAAAGGGGAAAGTGGGCGCCGCCATCACCATAGCAACTGGGCAACTAAGGGTGAATGGGCTCAGCCATGCAGGTGTGTCCCTGTTTGGAGCCTTCCAGAACCCTCAGGCCAATCCTTCCTCCACCAGTCTTTGGGGGGCTCACATGTGCACCCCTCACATCCTGCCTTCCCCCACAAGGCTTGTTTGCTCTACTTTGCTTCTTCAAGGCCTTGTCTACCCTCCCCATCTCCACTCAAGCTGTCACCGTTCACTCTCCACTCCACAGAAAATGCTTTTGAAAAGCACCACAGCACAGAAGTAGCACAAGATCCCTCTGAAAACCATAAAACCATTGAGAGATTTCAAAGACCCAGGCAGACAGGAAGACATTTGGGATGCATGGCTTGAAGATTTAATGTTGCTAAGATGGAGCCAGTTAGATGACTAGCTGTGATGAAACACTGACTGAAGCCAACTTAATGAAAGAAATTGTTTATTACATCTTACAGGTACTAAGGGAAGCCAGGGCAGGAGCTCAAGCAGAGACCATGGAGGAATGCTACTCACTGGTGTGGTCCTCATTGCTTTCTCAACTCTGCTTTCTTATTCCTAACTCAGATCACCTGGCCAGGGGTGGCACCGCCCACAGGAGTCTAGGATCTCCCACCAAGCATTAATCAAGAAGGTGCCTCACAAATGTGCTCACAGGCCAATCTGATGGAGGCAGTTTCTTCACTGAGGTTCCCTCTTCCCAGATGTCCCTAGCTTGTGTTGGCAAACTAACCAGCACAGATGGCATCTCCCCAAAGATCCACCTGCCGGTGCCGTGCAACCCTCACAAGCATGGCAGCTGACTCTTTCACACACATGTAAAGCTGATCCTAAAGTTTGTGTGGAAATTCAAGAAACCCAGACAAAATAATGAAGGCCCCGATGTCTTAACAAGCTAAAATCTACATCTTCACAAAGGAGACACCAATTGACCACGACGTTCATGACAAGATGCAGAACAGTTAACTAGTTAACAGGAGCCATGGTGACCAAGCCTGGGCGTGGGCATCTCTGCCTAAGTCCCCTTCCCATGCTTCCTCCTCATCCAGCTGTACCAGTGAGACATAACTCCAGAGCAGGCATTACCCATGGCAGCAGGGTCAGCTCCACTTCTCCCTGAGATCCCGAGCAGAACCCATCACACTCCAGCTTCTCCCTCTTGGTGTGTGTCTTAATTAGGGTTTTACTGCTATGAACAGACACCATGACCAAGGACTCTAGTAAGGACAACATTTGATTGGGACTGGCTTACAGGTTCAGAGGTTCAGTCCATTATCATCAAGACAGGAGCATGGCAGCATCCAGGCAGGCATGGTGAGGGAGGAGCTGAGAGATCTACATAATCATCTGCAGGTCTCTAAGAGAAGACTGACTTCCAGGGAGCTAGGGTGAGGGTCTTAAAGCCTACAACCAGTGACACACCTACCCCAACAAGGCCACACTTTCTTATAGTGCCACTCCCTGGGCTGAGCATATACAAACCATAACAGTGTGGATATGGCACTGAAATACTACAACCTGGAGCTGCCATCAAGGTGCAGACATAGTGGCAGAACCCTTAGTGACATGAGATCAAGAACCTTGGGTCCTTGTGGTGCCTTGAGCAGCAAAGGGAAACTAGAGTCTATCTCCTATACAGATCAGAACAAAGTGGGCTCCTTCCTCTAAGAAATCAGCTTTCTGGGGTGGACCACTGAGAGTCAAGGTCTTGGGTCCTCCAGCAGGTGCCTTCTTTCCTTCCTTCTTGATCCCAAGTCTGATTGCCAGAGGCCATAGGCAGGATATTGTCACAAGAAAAAGTCACCCACGTAGGAGGCACTTTCCAAGCCTCATCCAGGGACGCACTTTGAAAAGCTGCGAACAGAACCTCGAAGTGGCCTCATCGAGTTCATGCCACTGCCGGTCCCCTTCATGGTCTCTGCCTTCAGTTTTCTTCTCCCTGTGGCCTACTCTTATGCCCTCTCTCCTCCTCCCAGAATGAACCAAAGCGCCTAAAACGATACCTCCCCAAACTCCTGAAGCTCCTGAAACCGGATGATAGAATCCTGATTGTGGGGACCACACATCGACCTTTCGATGCTGAGCTCCAGCCTTTCTGCAGAGTATACCAAAAGATTATTTTGGTTCCCAGACCCGACTATGCTTCCAGATACGGCAAGTAGCAAGTCTCCTAAGACTTTCCATGAGGCACCAAGGCCAGAGACCAGGCAGGAGAGCTGTGGGCGGGTGGAGAACAGTAACCTGGTTAACAGCCCCTTTGGGGAGTCACATAATATCCTACATATCAGATATTTACATCACAATTCATAACAATAGCAAAATCACAGTTATAAAGTAGCTATGAAATAACTTTATGGTTAGGGGAACTGTATTAAAGGGTCACAGCATTAGAAAGGTTGAGGACCACTGGCTTAGACAAATGGCACTTCAGGGGCCAAGGTTATTAGTTACTCTCTCTGCAAGGAGTGTGATCCTGGCTTCATAAAATCCATACACACACACAGCAAGGAAGACACTAAGACCTGTTAGGTCTCTATCCACCTGGGGCTTGTTGTCATGTAGGCCCACAGTGGTTCTTCACAGCCAGCCAGACCGGAAGAACAGCGGGAAGGTGGGTTGGTGGGTGTCACAGGTGACCTAGCAGGAAAGAAGAAGAGGGACAGTGGAGAAGGCTGGGCAGAGATGAGGGGAAATGAGGAGACTGTGAAGACATGAGAAGAAATGTAGAGGCTGTGCGGGGGGAGGGGGGGAGTGAGGAGGCTTGGCTGGGAGGAGCAGAGTCGAGGACCCTGCTCCTGCAGCGGTATGGAGGACTCCATTCCCCTCAGTTCTCCCCCTCCCTCCTCACCTCATTCACTTTTCCTTTGCTCTTATTGCACATATTTTACATTCCTTTACTGCAAAGAGACGCTGTGGTCCTCTTAAGGGACTACAGTCTTAGGCTTAGCTTTGGATTGAGGGGCTTCTTCAGTTGTCTGTCAAAACGGTAGCCTTTAACAGGAAGCTGTCGATGGACATCACAGGCAATCAGAGTCCGTGACAAAAAAAAAAAAAAGCCAGGCACCTCCAAGAACTCAGGTCATAGTATAGACAATTTCCTAAATGTTTTCTGGCTTCATCATCCCTGGTGGAAAAGGCACCCCTTCCTGGTGGGCAGGAAGTACCTGTTGGAAAGGTTCCCCCAACCCCAGCACCCATCTGATGAGCTGCAGTCAGCCAGCCAGCATATTGACAGGGGAGAGGCAGAAAGAACACTTGCTCTATTTGGTCCCGTGTGTGGTGTTACTTTGTGGAGCCTGGCACCAGCTTATGGCAAATGGGAATTTATATTCTTATTCCAGTTACAACAATAATACAAGAAATGAACCTTATAATTAAAAAGAGAAAGTCGTTCATCTCCCACTTATCCACGGGAAAACACCACACTCGGGGCAGCAGTGAAACCACACACGCCCAGGGTTAATTTCCCATCCTGAAAGTTACCACATTCACATTAAAAACCCCCTAAGTATCGTTTTTTTCTTTGTGAATTTACAAGAGACCTGAGTTGGAAACACAGACCCGAGGGTCTCCAGGGTGCACCTCCGTACTCATTCAACTGTCTGCTCATTTGAATTGCAAACCAGCCAGGGTGGGTCTCTTTGAGAGTTCCTCTCTCTGTGAGACTGGGTTTTGAGTGGAGAGCCTTGGCTAATAATGTTCCTGGCTCTACAGTAATTTTGTTCTCTGTCTTTCCCACTCTCTCGGGTGTAACAGTGCTGTGGAAACAAATCATTCTCCGCCACGGAGGTGAGCTCACCAATGCTTTGAACATCAGTTGCCTATCTAAAGTCACTGACGGCTTCACCCAAGGACAGATCGTGCAAGTGGTCAAAGAGGTGCTCACAGAACGCAGAATCCGGCAGCAGATTCACAAGCCACTCACTGCCATCGAGTTTATCACCGTGATGACCAATATGAGCCCTGTGTACAGAGAGGAGGAAGAGAGTTTTAAGGTAACAGAACACCCTGCCAGTCAAATCCTAGGCAAACATTGGTCCAGCGACCTCCCTTCTCCATCCAGGTTCCTGCCCTCCATTGATTTGAGTCCTGCCCTTAGGGTGAAATTTGAAATTCACCTTCCGAGGTCTCAGAGTCTTTTGAGCCTCCAGGCATTTATTTGTCTAGTGAATTTTATTTTCACCTGGGAGGCAGAGCACTTGTTTTCTAGGTTGATCTGTAGCTGTGTTGAGTAACAGCTAAATTGTAGGATTAAGCAATAGCTTGAAAGCCACTGACTTCAGCTAGGAGTGTGGGGCTGCTCAGTGGCACAGCCTGTGCCTGGAAGGCTCAGACCTGCCTCCAACCCTGCCTGCCAAAAACAAAACCTCTTCCTCTCCCTCTCCCCTCTCTCTCCTTCTCCTGTCCCTCTCCCTCCCTCCTCCCTTTCCTCCTTCCTACCCCCTCTATCACCCCATCTCTCTTCCCTCCCCACCTCCCTCTCCCCTCCCTTCCTCCTCCATCTCCCCCTCCCTCCCTCCCTCCCTCCTCCATTGCCTCCTCTCTTCTCCCTCCCCACCTCTCTCAATCTCCCCCTCTCCCTCCTTCCTCCATCTCCCCTCCTCCCTCCCTCCCCATCTCCCTTTCCCCCTCCCTCCCCATCTCCGCTTCTCTTTCATCCTTTATTTTGCTTTCTCTTTATCTTTCATATTGCAGAACAAGTTTGGGACAGGGAAAACTATGCCTGACTCTGACGCTCTCTGGCTCTTCTCCCCACGGTCTCCTTCCTTTCTCCTGTGTATACACAGTAAGAAACCTGACACAGCTCATCAAAATTCGGTTTGCCAGGGTTTGGGAACATGCCTAAGCCTGAACTATTCTAGTCCAATAGAACCCTGAAAGGAGAGGAGGAGATCAAAAGAGAGAATTAGGGGAGGGGGGACAGTTGAAGGAATACACCCTGGTATCTCAAGTAGCCCAGAGCCGCTGGCCTATGGATGCGCAGGGAACCACTGACCAGAGGAGCAGGGGTCTGTGGAAGCTGCAGCAGGCTAGAGAACAGCCTCTCCTCTGGGGACTCGGGGAGGCACACAGCCCTATCCATGCCTTGACTTAAACCAGTGAGACTGTCCCAGAACTGCGAGGTCCTGAGTGTGCTGCTCTGAGTAGTGATTTGAGAAATTTGCCGAAAGGTATGTGGGAAGGTTTGGTGATAGGAAAAAGAAGGGGTAAGTGGTATAATCGGATTATAGTCTCAAAACAATTTTTAAATTGCAAAAAGAATAAAATGCTTTGAGTACCTATAATTTCAAGAAAATAAGTGAAAATATGACTCCCACTAGAAATGAACTTTTGATTTATTTATTTGTTTTTTAATGTATGTGAGAGTATCCTGTCTCTGTTTTCAGACACACCAGAAGAGGGCATCGGATCTCAATACAGATGGTTGTGAGCCACCATGTGGTTGCTGGGAATTAAACTCAGGACCTCTGGAAGAGCAGTCAGTGCTCTTAACTGCTGAGCCATCTCCCCAGCCAGAAATGAACTTTTGAATCAGAAAAAAATACCAAATTAAATAATAAGATAATTATCTTTTAAAACCACAGAACAAAACTGATAAATGAAAAAATAGTGGCTAATTAAATAGTAGCTAATTAAATTCAACCTAAGAGAAGTGTGAGCTCTAGACTAGATAAGGTCAAAAAACAAACCACAGAACCGGAAATTAGCCCTAGGGAGGTCTGCCAAGAAGGCATCACAGAAAAACAAAACAGATAAAATCTGTAAAAGAAAAATTAAAACCTACAGAAGACAAGTTGAAAAGAATTGACCTTTAACTAACAGAAGTCCCAGAAGAAAAGAACACAGAGTCAAAAGTAATATTTGCAGAGAATTTCCCCAAATTAAAAGCATGAGGTATCAGATTAAAAATAAATTCCAGGCAGCCAGTTAGACAAATAAGAACAAATCCATTGTTGTCAATTATCAAAAGTCTAAGCATAAGACAACAAACTAAGCTTAAATGCTATCAAATTGCCCCAAAGAAATAGCATGAGCGATCAAACATCTCTTTGACAGCATGAGACACTAGAAAACAGCGACTTATACCTTCAGAGTGCAGAGGGGTGGGATGATCATCTAGCTAGTATTTATATCCAGCTAAGCTATCATCCAAATGACAGAAAACAAAGTTATTTGAAAAGAATGATTCAAATAGTCTCCCACTCACAGAAAATAACTTGGTAACAGCAAGTTACACTACGCCTAGTTTGGCTCCCAGCATCCACATCAAGTGATGTACAACTGCTGTTATTCCAGCTCCAGGGGATCTGATGCTCTCTTCTGGCCTCCCCAAGTACCTGCACACACATCGGCGCGCACACACACACACACACACACACACACACACACACACACGAAGAAAGAGAAGGGCAGAGGAGAGAGGGACAAATCTTTGTTAACTGATTTGTAAGAAAACTGATAACTAGCATCCAGCACAGTCATTCGCTGAGATTATCTGTAAGGTTATAAACTGAAAGGTTTCTCGGGTTTCAGTACCATGTTTTCTACATCACCTCTCTCAGAGGATGTTGAGGCCTCCTGTGGTCACAAGTGTCTATCAATTGAGCTACTAATGGCTGGTCACACGTGAGCCAGAAGCCATACAAGTTACCAGAAAGGCCACACCCTGAGGCTGTCTTAACTGGGCAGGACTGTGCACAGGAGTTGGTATGTGGTTCTCTAAAACTACAAACTACCGGAGGACACATTTCAAGTCACAGAAATCCAAGCTAGAAATGTACTGAACACACATCAAATGCCCAGTGTCTGCCACTTACCATCCCCTTCCTTATAGGATTATCTCAGCATATTCACATCATTCGACCATTTCCTAAACATCTTTTCATTTCAGAACTGGTATGCCAAAACTCCTCTGGGGAAAAAGCGAGTCTTGTCACTGACAGTTGGTGGCAACAAAGAAAAGGAAAAGGGCAAAGGAAAGAAAGGGGAAAAGGGCAAAAAGAAGAAGTAATGTCTTCCTCATCAGCCAACCCTGAGCATCTTTGAGATGGTGTCAGAGCTTGTCGCAGAGAGGCTCACCCCTGCCCACCGTGGGAAGCCCACGGAGAAGCTAAGATGCAAGCAGCCACTCCAAGGCACTGTACCCTAACCACTGTGCTCTCTGTTATCCTTTAGGCTGCACACCAAGCGACATGTCCTTCATAGTCATATCTACTGCTTGCCACTGTTTCTTAACTCATGCAAACTCTGTCTATATCCAAGTTTGTTTTCTGCATACCTCTCACACTTGTCCGTATTAGTTAGCACCAAGATTACAACATATAGGGAGGTCTCTTCCTGTGGTGAGAGCACCGTAATTGTATTGATGGTACACTAGCTGTTTATTACCCCTACGCATTGTATATTTTGTTGCACATATTTTAATAAATTAATTATTTGCTGTAGTCATGAATGTCACATAATGAAATAAAGCTGTTGTCCTTGAACTGACTCAGTAATTTGGTTGCTGGAGCTAAGCAAAATCTTCAGGGCACAGTCTGCCCGTCTCCTGGCGTTTAGGTGAGGCTCAGGAAGTGTGGTGGCCCCCACTGATAATTGGACCTCTGAGATGACCGGCTCCTAGAAGCTACTTGACTTCTGTAGGCCAAAGACTTAGCAAAAACAACAACATAAAAAATGGAGTAGGGACTGCAGAGATGGTTGACAGTGTTATGTGCTTGCACAAGTCCTGGGTTAGGTTTCCAGCACCCCCAAAGCTCACAAATATCCCTAACCCCAACTCCAGGTAACCAACGGTCTGCTCTAGCCTCTGAAGACACCCATGCTCATGTGTATATACCTACACAGAAACACACATGCACACACATAATTAAAAATAATAAATCTTTTTTAAAAATAAAAATAGAGTAGTAGGTGCAAATACAATAAAAACTCAAACGAGGAACTATAAAGAAAACCATAAAAATATTTGAGGACAGGTGAGGTAAAGGATCAAAACAGAAATTTAAACTTTGCAAAACCATGACAGGCTATTTGGTGGGAAACAACACTTTAAAATAGCGTTGAAAGACTTAGTCACAGAAAGAGATTGCCGAGACAGGGTGATTTCAATGCTAAGGATACCCCAGCTAACAGTTTGGGGTATAACACAGAGTCACCATACCTCCCACTAACAGACTAGGCCAGACATCCAAGTTCTCCAAGACCCAGGAGCATGGCTCATGGCACAGAGAAAGACTAATAGCTCAGTGTTCCCCAGCCAGCCACACAAGTCCCAGCCCATGTCTGTACATGGAGGACAGTACATATGAGCAGACGCAGAGACCCTCACTACCCCTCAAGCCTTGGTCTGTATACACCAGAGAGTGCAGTTGTCCCAGAAAAATCCTACAAGAGAAACTTCTGGGCTGTCACTTCTGCTTTCTTTGGATTCTTCAATTGCACCCTTTTGTAGGAGTTAGGAGCATAGAGGAGAGACCTATCTGTCTTTCAGGCCTTGTGGGAAGTCTGCCCTACCATATTCCACAGAGGAGTTGCAGTTGTCAAATGTGATAGATTTGCCTGCAATCACACTTAAGACCCAGCCCGGGTTCTCCATGACAATGAACCCAGGAGGCACGGAAGCATCTTGCAAGCAAAGGAAACAAGGTGGCAGCAGGGGTGGAAGAACAGATAAGAAAAGGGGACACATTCCTCTACAGTTCTGCCAGGGACTCAGTTATTCCTGGGCAATTAGCTCCTCTTGAGCATGTTCCTAAGTGAAGGGGGCAGTAATTAATGTCATTAACCCTCATTAAGGGAGTATGCTATGGAATTGCATCTGATTGGAGTGGAATTAGAGCTCTCGGGTGGCTCTTCACCCAGCCTGCACTTGTAAAGAAGTAGATCAGAACCCAGTTCCCAAACCACTGCCTAGCATCCCAGCATTCCTCATGAAATGCCCCCAGAGACCAGCAGACCTTTGGCAAATACCCCTGCTCAGAAATCATAAGTTTAAGAAACCTAACATAGCAGAATCTGCACTTGAGGCTTTCCCTCAGCATCCATGACTGAGGCAGGCACTGTGATGGGTGATCACAGGGTAACTGTGCCAAGGCTATGCTATTTTTCATCCCTGTAGGACCTAAGCCACTGAGATAAGAGGATCGTGATATACCTGAAACCTGAAACATTTACCGTGAGGGAAACAGAGACGATATTAGTAAAAGCAGAAGAGACAAACAGCTGTGGCCTGGGACCACCTGCCAGCTGTCTCACTAAGATTTGGAAAAGCCAGGTGACTCTGAAACAAAACGTGCAGCTCAAAGCACCTGAGACAGCCCTTCTCAGAAGTATCTGTTTGCTGACATAGGTCCCTTAGCAATTCTATTTCCTTGGAGACTCAATTGCAGCCTAGCTGTCTGCTAGATCTTCCCATGGGCTGTCACCTCCTAGGTGATGCTCAAGAAGTTGCTGGGTGGCCCAGTGGTGAAGAACATTAATAAAATGCTAGGTGGATGACGGTACAGACAAGCTCCAGGCAACCCTGGAGGCTGGGCTGAGAGGTTAGGCTTACTGCCACTAGCCTCACCCAGGATCCATCAGGCATCAGAGCCCTGTAAGGGGCACCAGTCGGCTCTCCTGAGTCCACATCTCTGTAATCACCTAGGAAACCCGTGGGATGCAGGGATGCAGCTCCTGAGTTAGTCAGAGCCCTCCTCAGCTTTCTGGAGATAAGGGGAACACAGGGTCCTCCACCACACCCTGGTTTTGTTGTTGGATGACTTGTCTCTTTGCCTGAGACATTTAACTCAGTTCCTCCACTTGGCAAAACAAAACAAATAAGCCAAGAAACTACTCATTCTGTTGTTGGCCAAAGGATTAGGGACGCGTCCATTTAAAAGTAACTAGACAACCAGTTTGACTTGTATGGAGCAAGGACTCTGACTGACTCAAACTTGGTATCCTAACCTGCTCTGTCAGTTCTATCAAGATTGGGATTTCTTTCTTTCTTTTTTCTTTCAATTTTGTTTTTTTGTTTGGGTGCTGGGGGTCAAAGCCAGGACCATTTGCATATGAAGTAAGTTAGCTCTACATACATGCAGTAATTTCATGGTCCTCTGCTTATGCCTTGGCATGCTGGGCTATTGGTGGGAAATGAAGCAAGCCCGGTGAAGAGTTAGTGACTGCCCAGCACAGGGCACCTCACCTATCATTTAGAAATTTCCAAGCAGCAAATTCAGGCTCTGCTCAGCAGGAATGCTACAGCCACATCTCTACCTGCACCGGCATGGGAACACCCTTCCAGGGGTAGCGGACCTGCAAAGCTGCCCTTCTCTAGCCTTATAGAACTTGGGGACCCTCTGCAGATACCCCCATCTCTCCATCTCAAATCTTTCACATCTGTTTCATGGGTGGGGAGCCATTTGGGGGATGGGGTCCAGGAAACTACTATACAGCACCCTAAAACACCTGGCCTCATCCCTGGAGCCCTGTCTCCATCTTCTCCTCAAGCCTCAACCTGACAGACCAGACAGCATGCTTTGAGGAGGCTCACAGTGCTCTACTTTGGGCCAAGCAGGGAAGGGCTGAGTCCAACTTAAGCCAGTGCAGCTACACACATATAAACACACCCATACATACAAGCACACATGCCCACAGAAGATCAAACACTTTGCATGCTTATGTGCAGGTTACATGTGCAACTACATGTGACACTCATAAACTCACATGTGCACACATACAAACTATGCCAAACACACACACACACACACACACACACACACACAGGTACACACTGTGTACTCAGAATGTGTACTCAGAATGTGCATACACGTGCACATAGCACCCACTACGGACATGTGCACAAACTTGAACATAAAAACAGATGCATGAATGTTCACAAACATGCACACTCTCAGCCCCAAGGCCCCTACTTCCTCAGAGGGCTGGTGGCAGGTGCCTCTGGCCTGTACAACCTTGGGCCTCAGGCCACATCCGGAAGCTGCAGCAGGGACCAAACCAGCCAACCAGCCAAGCAAATGCAGAGGGACACTCAGACAGGTGTTTGAATCCTGTTGTCTGTTTACTCACTACACTCTAGGTAAACATCCTCTTCCTGTCAAAAGACACCCCAGCTGCACCAGGAAGGGCTGACGCAGGAACCACAGCCCCAGCTGGACCTCATTCATAAGCTCTCTAGGATGGACCCACAGCTGTTCCCCAGGAGAGCACCTTGAATAGAGGCCACATTGTGAGGGCGTCTCCACTAAGCAGTGGGATTCAGAGAAGCCACAAGTCTTGAGACACCAAGTCTGAGTGGACCATAGTAGGCACCGGTGAAGCTTCGGATGGTCTGGGGTCTTGTGTTCTTCCTCATTAATGAAAGACCTGGGGAGACTCCAGCCTTCTCCTTCAATCATTGAGTTCCTGTCACTCTGAGGACAAGAGATCCACAGGGCCTCAGCCATGACAGACACTGAGCTGTTCAGGAGGTAAGGAGTGGTAGACCAGAAGACAGACTAGCATGCTGGGGTTTCCATCCTGAAAAGCCAAGACACAATACTCAGGAACGACATGAACAGCTGGAGGGTTGAGCTCCTGCTCCCACTGGGCACATGGTTCTCTGAGCATCCTGGCTTATATAAGCCCAAGCTTTAATGTCTGAGCCAGGGCCCACTCTGGTCCAAAGCTGCCTTTATCCCAGACAGCAAAGGTAGTGTTTGCCTTTGTTCTTTGCTAGCTACCCACATGGCCATCGGTGTCAGGCTATGCCTATGCCCCAGGAGGCTGCTGGGAAAGGTGAGCTGCTTCTGCCACACCCAGGATGCTGCTTGGTTGAAACCTACCAGCTAAATGGTCATGCCCCACCCAGCAACTCCATTACATAAGCCTGCCTTATGTTTTCTGTCTTTGCAACCTCCGGACATGATGTCTAGGCATCTGCCCTCTGCTTCCCAAGCTCTGGTGGATGAAGAGGATCAAAAGATTCTGACTGTGTCTCCAGACCTCAGACCAGTGGGCCTTCAGCACTAGATAGATAGCCTATAGACTAAAAGAACTCCACTGTTACCAATAAACTCCCAAAGTGTCATTCTTCTCTGCCATTTAAGTTGTAGACATATTCAAGGGCCTGCAGCCAGCACCTTCCAAGTTCACCCTAGACATTGTACACTGCCTGTGGGTGAGCAAGACAAGGAAGACTTTCTAAGACACACCCACAGCGGTGTGTATATGTCTGCAGCTCATTCCCAGCACAGCCAGAGCTACACCAAGTATTAGAGAACAGGAGAAACTGGCTGCCTGTGTACCCAGCCTTCACCATGGGCAGACATGAAGATATGTTGGCAGTTCTTAGTCTGAGGAATCAAATGTCCAATTCAAGTAAATTCAGAATTTCCAAGCAAAGACACTAAAGATGGACAGCTATATGATACAGAAGATAAATGGATGGATGGATGGATGAATGGATGGATGGATAGATACATACATACATAGACAGACACATATATAGATAATAAACAGACTGACAGACAGTTGATAGATGATAAATATATAGATGATTGATAGGTAGATAATGAATAGATGATGATAGATTAGATAGATCGATAGATAGATCTTCAGTGGCCCAATTAACATTATTCCATTGTCTGCTTGACCTATCATTGTTCTGCCAGGCAGTGGTGCACACACCTTTAATCCCAGCACTTGGGAGGCAGAGGCAGGCAGATTTCTGAGTTCGAGGACAGCCTGGTCTACAGAGTGAGTTCCAGGACAGCCAGGGCTACACAGAGAAACCCTGTCTCAGAAAAGAAAGAAAGAAAGAAAAGAAAAAGAAATATCATTGTTCTTTTGAAAGAGAAACTTTCCCAGGATCGTTACCAAAATGCAAATACCTTAGAGGGGTGAAATGCTCTTGTGTTTATTGGATGCTGACCAATACAGAAAAGGACTCCCCATGCACCAGGTGGGCTAGCTCCTTCAGATACTATATATCCCACCTGTGATGGCAGCCCAGATGAGTCACACCCAATTCTGAACTCCACAGAAATGAGAGCACATGCATTCTTCTTCTGCCTGGCTTCTTCTCATCTGCATTGCAACTGCATCTCTTGAGCTTCCCTTATGCTGCAGCATCCATCCTCTGTCATTGTGGAATAGGATTGCTGTGCAGACACTGCAGTGGGGTTTTTATTTCTCAGTTAACAAGAATCTGTCTTTGCCCCTTAAGTTGGGGGCTCTGTGCATGATGTTGCTGTGTAGACCTGTGTGAAGATCTCCCTAAGTATATGTACCTATGTACATCCCTTTTAAAGAGGCACCTGAGAGGGCCACTGACCTCCTGGCAGAGCATCTGCCAAGGTGCCTGGCTGTTCTATGGCTTATTGCCATGGCTCCCCATTTCCCCCCATCAGCACGGACAGACTCACTATTCCACAGGTCTCCACACTCCAGAGTGATGAGCTGTTCTCATTTTCCTTGCCCTGGAGTGGGAGCCAGCATCACAAGGATGTAAGAGTTGGTCTGAGGCTGTTGTATTCTAATGCTAAATACTGGTTTCTCAAGACATGGTTGCCCCTGGTGAGCAGATCCTCACATACACCAAGGGATGCTATGTGAACCTTTCTCCCCGGGGAGCAATTAACTGGTCAATAAAAGGCTAGAGCCTGTGATTGGACAGTAGAGGGAGAAAGGTGGGCCTGGAGGTCTGAGTGGGGGGGGGGTTTGCAGGGAGGGAGGGAGGGAGAGAGAGAGAGAGAGAGAGAGAGAGAGAGAGAGAGAGAGAGAGAGAAGAAGAAGAAGAAGAAGAAGAAGAAGAAGAAGAAGAAGAAGAAGAAGACAACGACGACAGAGGTAAAGGAGGTGCCATGAGAGATGGGCCATGACCATGTGGCAAGGAGAAACAGCAAGTAACAAGGGATCTTAAAGCTGGGAACTAAGAATATAGCTCTAAACCTGCCCAATCTAGGCTTATGGCTTATAAATAAAATAACCTGGATTATGTGTCTTTTATACAGGCTAGCTAGGATTATAAATTCCCTCCACACTGGGGTGTTTGAATTTCTTTCCCCCCGTGACTACTGGGGTGGCACAGCTATCCCTAGGCTGTGAGATTCGCCTGCTACCGTCTATATAATGTGTCTGGGAAGCTGGTTGGCCCCATGCCCGCTGGGTCATCTCTTTATTACCAACTTTAAGTTTCTTGGAGTTTATAGTGTCCGGGGGAAACTTTTATGGGTATATGAGCCATAAATACAGCTGTCATGATGGGGTTTTGATGAGCATAAGCTCTTAATGTTAATATCACTTTGCTAATCAATTTTTTCCATGGGAATAGAAGGTTCACTGTGTCTTGTGAGTGAACTCAACTGCTTCAAGGCTATGCAACTCTTCTTCCTCCAATATCTCTTGGAAGTCTAGTTATTTTACATAGCAGATTCGTGTCTAACAGTACACTTAGAGTTGACTTTTGCTAATGGCTTAAGTTTTATTTATTTTTTAATCTGTATGAATATACAACTGACCCAATAGTCCAGGACCATTCATTTAAAAAAGACTCCTTTGCCTGTTACTCTGCAGGGCTCTCTGTGTTGTCAAAACAAACATTCAAAAATAACAATGAATTTTAATCCCAGCACTTGGGAGGCAGAGGCAGGCAGATTTCTGAGTTCGAGGACAGCCTGGTCTACAGAGTGAGTTCCAGGACAGGCAGGGCTATATAGAGAAACCCTGTCTTGAAAAAACAAAAACAAAACAAAACAAAAAAAACAAAAAACAAAATAACAGTGAAAAACTAAAATAAGTATTCATAGTTGCAGCAAGTTCCTTAGGAACGCCCACTCCAACCAACTGCACTAAGAGTCTCCTTCCGCCAATGCCTCCTTCCATCCCAGGAACTTACAGATTCTTTATGTCCATAAAGTGGCCCTACCCTCCTTGTTTCTCTCCAAAAGCATCATATAGGTTTGACCATTTGCATTTCTAAACAAATTTAGAGTTGATTTATCTATTTCTACCAAAATACCTGATATTTAATGTACATTATATCGAATCTACATATTCATTTGGGAACTGACATCTTTGCATTACTGAATTTTCCAGTCCATGAATGTTATGTTTCCCAGCATGAGCTTTGACTTTCAAATTTTCTCATGATGCTTTGTTCTTCATGCGCAGGGATCTCACACATTTTAAGTATCTTTCAGTGCACAAGACAATACTATGTTCCACTGTGAGCTTTGCTCATTCAGACCCACGTCCCTAGCTTCTGGGCCCCTCCTACTGGTCCCCATCTCCCTCAAATAGTCCCAGATTGTGTCTATGAAAAAAATGAGTGGCATCTGTCTTCCTGAGTCCAGTTTGTTTTCATGGGAGTATCTCTAGTTTCATCCATTTTCCTGCAAACGGCATAATTTTGTTCTTTACACCTCAGGACCATCCCATAGTCCACACACTGTGTGTTCACAAAGGGAATACCTTACTCTCTCTACTCCCCATCTGGCGGCGGACAGCGCTGCTGACTTTCTCTCTCTCCATCATGAATTGCACTGCAATGAACTTACCAGTGAGTGTCTCTCAGATCTTACACATCCTTCCTAATATTTACTTTTAAGTATATGTCTTTCCATTATGAATTTTATTTTTTGAGACTTTAAAACCAATTCATTGCTGATGTATAGAACAGAAACTGAGATTCTATATTAATTTTATATCCAGAAATGTTAACTTCCAATCAAACTTTAAGTATCGCCTATAATTCTCTATGTTCATAATCATAGCCTCTTTAAATAAGCTTGATCTATCTGCAACCACCGTTTTTTATTATTTTTTTCTTGCTTCATTGCACTGGACCAGCCCTTTCTTTACGATGTTGAATAGAAGTCACAACAGATAATATTAATCTCAAACTTCCATGGGAAGAACATTCAGCGTGTGGCTAGTCAACACAAAAGTCCATGTAAGTATTATGAACTTATTTTATCACATTAAAACCCATTTGGGGACTAGGGAGATGTCTCAGTGGGGAGAGTGCTTGGCATCCAAGCATGAGAGCCAGAGTTTAGATCTCCAAAGCCCATGTAAATACCAATGTGGCATAGTAGCTGTTATTCTAGCACTCAACAATTGAGGGCAAGGATCCCCCCTACCTACACATCCACCTTACCCATACATCACAGAGAGAGAGAGAGCAAGAGCGAGAGCGAGAGCGAGAGAGAGAGAGAGAGAGAGAGAGCTACCCAGCCAGGTTCTGGGTTCAAGCTGAGCAACCCTGCCTCAATGAACAATGTAGAGAAGGAAGACTCCCAACCTTAGGCTTCCACACACACCCACATGTATGCACATGTACCACCACACATGTGCCCACATACACGATTGTACATATACATGCACACACAGATAAACATGTGTAATAAATCGTAAGACCTAATTAGGAGACTTAGCATGCTAAGATTTTTTTGATGTGTGGCTATAAATGTGCATCTTTTCTCTATCTGTTGAGATAATCACCTTTCGCTTTCATTTTATTGTCATGTTGGATTTAACTAAATGATTCTAATGGAATTTTCCATTCTAATTATTTATTCATATCCTTATAAGAAACAACAGAGAGATCCCTGTACACTTTGACTGTCCTCCAGTTGCACACACACATACACACAGACATGCACACACACACACACACACACACACACACAAAGCAAGCCACCCAGCTAGGCTGGCCATATCATCAAGCTTTATGCAATTTTTGCCATCTGTGTATCTTGTGTATCTATGCCCATTGTCAAAACAGAGGGACTCTAACACCAGAAGATCCCTTCTCACACCATCTGGTTATGACCAAGTCTTCTTCCCTCCTACGACTGACTCCTCTTTAGCCCCTGGTAGCCACAGCTGTCCTATGTTTGAATAACGCTGTCATATATAGGATGCTGTGTAAGTGGGCCAATACAACTGGACAGAATCTTTGCAAGTGGCTTCCTTTCCTCAAGTGTGATTGCATGAAGGAATCCCAGATTATCTGTGTAGCAGTGACCTGGTGTTTTTGTATTCCACGCCACTGGTATTCCACAGTTCATTCACTCATTCCTTTAACAAACATGTACAATGGTGTTCGGGTTTTTTTTTTTACCATTTCAAATAAAGCTGCCACAAGCATTTGTGAATGGCGTTTGAGGTGAATTTGTTCTCCCATGAAAATTTGAGACTAATACCCAAATATGATAGAAGAAACTTCTGCACTGGCAAAAACTATATTTCCAACAGCAATCTATGGGTGCCCCAGCTTCTCCATATGATCTTCGACATCTGATACTGTTACTGTGCTAAATAAAGTTCTCCTGATGACTGTATACAACTGATTGACTATTAATCGTTAAACCAGCCTTGAGTTCTCAAGTCCAAGCTTGCGTTTGTGATCTGCTGTCTGTTCTGCATTTCATCAGATCCCATTTGGTAACATTGTGGCTTTAACTACTGTACATGTTCTTACATGAAATCATCCTGTAATGTGCTTCTCATACAAAATCCCTACTAGACTTCCACACCAAGATTTCATAAAAATCAGTAACAAAACATTCTTTCTTCTTCTGTGCTTCGAAGGACCTCTACAAAATTAGCCTTGTGGTGTCTTTAATGGGTTGGTAGCATTCACAGGTAAGGAGTTTTCTTTGGAGAAAAGATTCTAATTTCCTGAGTTCATTTCTCAGTGTGAGATAAGACTTCAGATTTTCTATCTCCTCTAGTGTCAGTTTTGGGAAGTCATATTTCTGAGAAATTTATCTATTTCCTCTAACTTTTACATTTTCAGCATAAAGTTGTCACAACATCCTCTTGTCACGTTTAACCTGTGTAAGTTTCAAACAGCCTTGGTCTTAATGTTTGTGAGGTCACACTGCATTTCATTCCGGGCGTTGGCTGCTTCTGCCTTCTCCGTTTTCTTTACCAGTTTCTTAGGGTCTTTTATCTTTCTTAACTATAAAGACAAAAGTTTCAAAGTGTCAATTTTTAGACTTGATGGCTGTATATATCATTTTTTTATTTCTATTGATTACTGGTATTTTTTCATTTCTTTCCTTCTACTCTTTTATCTCTCTAATTTTCTCAGAACAAAGAAAACTCTTTGATTCTTTTTTAGCCTGTTTTCTTCTCAATGTATTCATGAAGACTATATGTTTTCCTCTGAAGTTCTATCACTTAATAGTTACCAAGATTAAGCTAAAACACAGTTGTATGAAAATGTTTACTATGATGAACTTCAGGATTTATGTGTGCAAATAGAATCAGAAGGATGTGTACCAAAGCCAGTTGTCTTCTGTAGGCTCATAGAAATGCCTATTTTCATTGTCATTTTTAACATTTTTAATAGGTCCTTTCTATATAGGATATAATATATATTATATATTTGGGATTAGGATTAAATATGTATGATTTATGACACTCAA
Source organism: Rhynchomys soricoides (assembly GCA_019843965.1). Lineage (NCBI taxonomy): Eukaryota > Metazoa > Chordata > Mammalia > Rodentia > Muridae > Rhynchomys > Rhynchomys soricoides. The sequence goes on along the minus strand of JADRCH010000116.1, from coordinate 1,813,308 downwards.
GTATTGCTGAGGAGAAATGGAGTTGGGGTCACCACAATGCCATGTGTGAAGCTTGGGAGAGAACTGGTTCTTCTGTACCATCGGTTTAGTGCGGAAGGAAGTGTGTGTGCTGTCTTGGCCCTACAGTCTACTTTACTTTTTTGTACTGGCGTCTTCTCTCAGCATATCCCAGGGAAACACCTCTACAACCTTTTAGAGTTGTTTTAAGAGGATAACCTATCAATGATGGGCATGTTAAGTTTTGTTAAACCAATTGATTGTGACAGTGTGGCAAATGAACACATACTTGCTAACCAGTGGCCAAGGAAGTAAAGGGACTGGGTGGCCTCAGAGCATTTGTAGAATAAAAACACCAGAGGACAAGGAACAGGAGGGAAAGAAGGCTACCCAACTCAGTTACCTAGTCCTGCCATCTGACTTCACTCCTGGCTGTTGCTCTTCAGGCCTGGCTTAGTGCCAGGTCAGACACCCATATGTCTGTGACACCCATGGCCAACCACAAAGTCTCTATAAACACCAGAGGTTGATACATCTTTACCCAGTCCCATGCCCAGCTATGAAATCCACAGTCCAGCTGCCCTGGCTTGTCCTTTTTACTCTGTCCTACCTTGTCCTGGAGCCCTCTGTCTGCTTGCCTATGGCCACCCCTTTCTGCCACAATGGCTCTCAGACTCCAGGATCCTAGGAAAGGGGACATACTAGATAAGGACTAAGTCAAATCTGGGGATGCAGAACAGACGTAGGATTGCCAGCAGCAGCTTTAAAAGCATGGTGCAAGCATAGGCTCTCCCTGGCCATGAGATCCAGAAAGGAGGTCAATGGGAAAAAATAGATATGAAGTGGAGCTTACTCTGAGGCCACTCCCCTGAGAGGAAGAGGCAAGCCTCCAACTCCAGTCAGACGCCCACATTCACAGGTCACCTGCACAGCACTGAACCACTTCTGACACTTTCAGCTGGGGGTGGTACCCTAGATGCCACTTACATGGCCATGCACCCATGAGTTACTGGCCAGGCTGCAAGGGTCACAGGGCTCTGGGGAGTGAGGCATCTTGTCTTAGAGTAGTCAAGCAGGGATAGGCCTAGGCTGGTTCCAGGGTGCTCTGAGGCCTCTCCCTGGTAGCTGTGAGGGTGGCCAGCACCCCTCAAGGTCCACTTTCCCCACCAGTAAGACCAGCACTGACCCACAACCAAGACAGAGACGACAACAGCCCTCTGAGTGGAAATTAATTGATTCTGCCTCCACACCTTTCCCAATTTGCTCGTGTTCTGCGACTGGGAGAGCAACCAATCGGAACACTACCTTTCTATAAAACGGTGAGCCCCAGACTTCAAAGCCTTCTCAAAAGTACTTTTAATTACGTTCTCCCCTACAAGACATCGGAAATCACCTCGCCTCGCCTTTGTGTGGGTATTTATCCTAAGCACAATGCCCACGTCCTGTGCCATCATATTTCCCTCTCATGGTTGGAAATTCGAGTACTTTGGAACTGACTGAAGCAAATTATAATGCACCCAGCCAAGGCCTTTTGTCACGCAGCCCTTCGCCAGCACTGCCCGCCTGGCCCTGTGAAAGCTGTAGGACCCACTGGCGTTCATCTGAGAATACTCTACCCCAAGTTGGTCTTGCAAATTATTTCTGCCCTATGCAGAGTCTTTTTACTCATAGCATCAAGGGGCTTTGAATCACGCATAATACATACTCGTTCATACACAGGGGGAAGGATTATTGCGCAACCAGGATTAAATAGCGTCGTTGGTAATGAGCTGACCAAAAAAAAAAAAAAAAACAAATCAAAACCGAACCATCGCGATTCCATGTTTGCCCCTGTGGCGAGGTGGCGTGAATATGAACAGAGAGAAACTTCAGGGCTGCTAGGGTTCAGGTTGTTTGTTCCTATGGAGACTAGTCTGTGCCATCTTCCATGGGATCAATACTTGGGCTGGGACAACTGTCACCACAGGGAAAACAGCCCTGCGTTTTCTTCAAGGCTCAGAAAAGTGAGGAAGAGTGGGTCATTCCGAGGTCAACCAGTAGTAGGGTGAGAGACAGGAAGGCTAGTGTCTCTGCTACCATTGAAAGGCCTGACTTCCTCAATTTGGCGTCGAGCTTGAGGCTAGTAAGACTAAACCAACTGTGGGCTCTGTGAAGAGGAAGGACCCAGCCTCTCCCCCACCAACTGATGAATGGAAGACAGGCATCAGGGTGTAGAAAAGACCCAAATGTCCATTGTGCCTGCAGAGAGTGGCAGCCAGTCTCCTTTCTAGTGACACTCCTCCAATGGCCCAGGACACTTAGCAATGTCCCCATGCTGAGCAGACACAGCCAGTCGCTCAGCTCATAGCCTCCATCCTTGTGAGTATGAAACCACTGCTCACACCTGTAGAATCATGGGGAAAGCTTGAGGACTGTTGATCATCTGCACAGGGTCTGCCTCAAGGGGACACCTATGCGATCTCTGCTTCATGGGTCTGTAAAGCAAACAATCAAACTCTATTCACCATCACCCCCAGATCAGATCAGTGCTGCCAGGGCCCATGATGTAAATCTTCCTCTCTAGATATAAACATGGCAGTCACTACTAAGGACATGTAGCTATCTTGGACAATTACTTTAAGGCCCTACACACACCCTAAAAGGTCCTCCATTGACCCTGGAGGTAAATTGAAGTCGCTTGAGCAGGATGGTTCAAAGCCTTCCTCATTATTGGTTTTCCCTAGGGTAGAGAATTGCTCAGGGTGTGGGGATCTTAACAGGAACCAGAAGACAGGGGACATGTGACTTTACTGGGGTCACTAAGAGCTGCTTAGAGGTTAGAAACACATGCCAGTTTCTCCCTAAGTATCTTATGTGTTTTTAGGTAAATAAGCCCTCCTGAATCTCCCTGAAGCTTCCCTTAATACCAAGGGGCCAACGGCCATGGAACTCTGGAAGTTTGAACATTGCAGGTGATAGGACAGCTACAGTGCAATAATACACCTTCCAGCTTGCCCACCAGACTGTCTCTGAGAGGAGCCCCTCAGAATGCAGAGGACCCAGCTAGTGAGGGTGGAGAGGGAAGTTTACTGCATAAATTAGTTGCCTGCAACATGGAAAGAGTCCACAGTAGACCACTGATTTGAGGAGGACAGAGTTGTGCATCACCAGTGCCACCTGAAGCCAAGGAGATGAGTGAGGGTGGGACATAAAGAACCCGCACAGGCCCCTGGCACCGGACAGCACCTGAGGCAGCACCTGGCAGACATCAGCACATTGGTTGCCTGAGGCTCTGAACTCCTGTAAAGCCACAGGACTATAATGAAGTGTTACAGGCACCAGCTCTGGTGTGAGATATGCCACATGGGACCCATGTCTCGAGGGCCACCCCTATGAGAAGGGACATTTGCTCCTTTACTGATCCCAACAGAAAGCAGAGCTAAGTGGATTTCTGAGGTTCATTGACCAGTTTACACAACTCGGTGAGTTTCAAACCAAGGTGGACAGTGCCTGAGGAACAACATTGGAAGTTGTCCTGTGGCTTCCATATGCATTCCCATGTAAAATGCACACATACAAACACACACATGCACATGAATACACACACACAGCACTTTCTATTCTGAGATAACGGTCCGTTTACACTGAATTGTGATAAATAACACAAGAGGGGGATTCTATGTGCCTTTTCCCAGCATTCCCTGAGGCAATGCCTTACAAAAGCATACAGGGGCAAGAGACATGGTTCTGAGGCTGAGAGCACTTGTGGTTCTTGCAAGGACATGAGTTCAGTTCCCAGTACCCATGTCAAATGGCTAGCAATAGCCTACAGTTCCAGCTCCAGGGTATCTGATGCTCTTTTCCGGCCTCAGGGGTACCCACACACATATGAGCATGTGCACACACACACACAGAGTTACAATTAAATGTTTTTTTCTTTTAAAAAAAAAAAGTGCAATGTGGGAACAAACCTGGCGCAATGGAAAAAAGCCCCACATGCCTCTCCTGGGCACTGTGGCTCTGGGTGAGACAGGAGACACGCGGGAAGTGGCAGTGTGTCTTCCCACACAGTCCGACGGGCAGGTGGGGGCTGTGTGAAGCCTCTGCGGGCCCTGCCAGTGGGTGGGTGAGGGGGCCATTCCCAGGGAATGAGAGGCAGCTGTCTCAGTGGATTCTCTAGCCCGGAGCACCACAGTCACCATAGGGTGCTGCAGACAGGCTAGCTGGAATGCAGCTGGGGTTCCTGCTGGGACCAGGTCTCAACAGCTTGGGGCACCAGTCTAGCTGCTTAGGCTTGGGTGAATGGGTACCGTCTGGGAGCACTGGGAAGCCCTCGGTGAGAGATTAGATGAGGCTCCTTAATCGAGGGCCAGATCCCTCGCTTCCCAGGGTAGATCCAGATGAAGAGACAGTCCATAATTCTAAGACGTTTATTTTCATCGTGTGGAGAGTGGTATGGATGGAATTGTACCCCCGCCCCTCTGGAAGAGGTGAGGCAGATATAGTAACTGGGAAGGAGCGTGGCTAAGCCTCTAGGTGCCTCATTAACATGGGCTGTGTAGCCATGTCTCTACCTGAGGAGGGGTGGTACATGACTATGACCAGAGTCAAAAGCCTCCCTGGAGCATTGGCATAAAGTTTCTGGTCCCTTTCGGATTCTGCTGGGTCTTCCAGAGTTTTAAGCCTGTGCTCAACCGGGTGCCAGACTGTCTGTCACAGATCACTGCCCCACAGTGCAACATCACAGAAATACTGGCATTGACACAAGGCTCTTGTTCAGATTCCCCTAGTTTCCTGTGCATTCGTACGTACTCACATTTCCATCCTGTTGCTACCCCATCCTTGAGCAAGCATATCTCCTCCCATCCACCCTCCTCCATCCTCAGTCCTCCCAGACTCTGACTGGCTCCTGGTCTCCACCTACATCTACCCAGAAGCTGTCTTGGTTTGATCGCTGGACCCGCAGAGAGCAGCCAAGTCTGACAGTGCAGCAAATGATCATCAACAAGAACGTCTCCAACCAAACTGGACACAGGAGGCAAAGGCTCAGTATGTCCACCCAAACTGGCTAAACCCAGCAGCCCTCTGGGCAGTCAAGGAAACTCCTTCCATTTCTTTGGGGCACTGTCTTAGGAGAATCTCACACCTAAACTGGACCCTGCACATAAGTTGGCCCAAGATGCTACTGACATAAAAGAGAAGCTGAGACAGGGGCAGATTACAGCACCTGACCTTGCTCTACATCCAGCCTTGGCTTTGGTGATTGACCTGTGACACCACACATTTTGTCATTAGCCATATTCCTCAGTGGGGGGAGAAGCCTCTGCTTCTCTCCTCAACACAAAGAGGTAACCACGGGAACACAGAGCCTTGGCTACGGGGCCAACAGATACTCTGTACCAACACTGTCACCTACAAGGTCACAGAATCTAGCCAATGAAATACAAGTCAGAGTTGTCCAGGTGCTGATGCCCACAGAAATGTCGTGGTCTCCCACTTTACAGACAAGACAACTGAGGGACAGAAAAAACAATTCACACATGACTGGTGCAATATGAATCCAGATCCACTTCAAAGGTTACAATGGCTGTGTTCGTTACGCTTAAACCCAGGTCCCACCTCTATAGCCAAACCCACATCTCCTTCACAGAGTGGGTATACAGATCTCTTTGGTCACTACTTGCGGGGCTCAACTCCCTAAGTCTTATCACTCTCTTTCAGGCCTGGATGTGAGCCCAGGCCGGGCAGCTATTGGCAGTGACAAAGGAACTGCTGCCCACTGCTGGCTGATTGGTGCAGTGCCTCCAGTCATTGCTCAGGAAAAGAGAACAAAGCCACCCTCTGCCTGACTTAAGTGATCAGTAAAGGTCATCCCTGGAATCAAACAGTCCCTCCATTCACCGACAGTGAGTACTCTATGAAGATTGGTTGATGTGTTTCCCTGAAAGGAAGCCTCTCCCAGCTTCCGTGGTGTAGACAGTGGTAGTTAGAAGCTTGGAGAGGAACTCTTTCTTGTCCCAAGGGAGGGTTTCCATCCTATAATTCCTTACAGGGAAGGATCTGAGGCCTTTCAGAAATGGAGTTGAGCCCGTGGACAAACAATAATCCGTACTTCACCAAGAGCAACACTGTACTGTACTGTACTTATCTGAAATGTGATCAGTCCCTAAGCAAGATGGACTTGTGCTTGGATGGACATTTGACCTCTCTATTCACACTCACGGAGGAATCCCAGGCCCCGCTATGACCTGACAGGCAAGCTTCTCCGAGTAAGCTGTAGGTGATAAAATACTGCATTGCTAACTTCTGCACAAGCTAGACTCAGGCTTTTGTTCACTAACTGCTGAAATGTTCAGTATGGCTGCCTCAAGCAATTCCAGAACCACGGCCCAAGAACAGACAACAGCCTTGGCTTAGAGCTCATAAAGAATTTTTTTTTTCCACTATAGTTGATCCTTATCTTAAACAGTGTGCCCAAGACCAAATACATTGGTCAAAATTGAAACTACTCACTTAAAATGAGAGAATCCAGAGTTGGAGAGGTGGCTCAGAGATTAAGTGTACCTTGTTCTTACAGAGGAGAGCTCAATTTCCAGGGCTCGAGAGTTGGCCAGCACACAGGTGCTTATAATGCCAGATCCTGGGGATCTTGAGCTCTCTTCTGGCTTCCACCTGCACCTACACTCATGAGCATACACACATACAGAGAGAGAGAGAGAGAGAGAGAGAGAGAGAGAGAGAGAGAGAGAGA
>JADRCH010000116.1:1766356-1806571 GCA_019843965.1 Rhynchomys soricoides | reverse complement strand
GAGAGAGAGAGAGAGAGAGAGAGAGAGAGAGAGAGAGAGAGAGAGAGGAGAACATTTTTAAATAAAGTATTTTTTTAAATGGGGAGATTCAACTGTGTGAATACAGCCTGGAGGATTTTTGGATTTATTTGGACAATGTCCCCTTTGTAGGAGGCTCCTCATTGTCCTTCTGTGGCACACCATCCTGGGGAAACCCCAGTTAACAGAGCCACATCCAACCTATCTGTGTCTCAGCTGCCTTTTCTAGGCTGGTGCTCACTGATGAGCTTCCAACTAGAGAACACTCCAAAGACTCTCATGCCACCAGAGCAGGGGACATTCCCTCTGCCCAGCCCTCACCAAAACACCACTCCCACTCCCTCTCTTTCCCCAAGGTAGAGGTACTGAAATGGGTGACTCCATGACCAGATACATTGTCAAAACTCAGACCATACAGATGAGGTGAGGTGAGGGGACTTGACTGTGCCCCTGTTTTTCTCCTGTGGTAGCCCCTCACCTTCTTTTCCTAGCTGCCTGATCCTCATCCCCTAGACCATTCTGATTCCTTGGATAACAGCACCCAAGTAACAGGTCCCAAATGTCATCTACATGCCAATCACTTCAAATCCCTCCCCCCACATTTTCTATAACTAAACTTGCAGGTGTGTTTCCGATTGCCTACTCAAGCCTTCCCTTGGACACAGAATGGGCAACCAGCTCTTCAAAAGTCCACATCAAATTCCACAAAGCTCTTCTGTTGGCCTTCCCCAGCTGAGTCCATGAAAACCCCATGCTCCCTCTGCTCCTCCTCTTAACCCTTCATTCACTCCCTTCCTCAAGGTTCGTATCCCCACAGTCTGCCTAGACGTCTAATAACTAAAGAGGCTGAACTGCCTGCTGCTTCAGCCTCCACATCATGTCCATCTCCTCTAGAAGAGCCACTGTCCTTACAGTGACCTTGAAGCCCCTCCATGATGTAGCCCCTCTATTCACTGGGCTTCGTTCTGTTCCAGCTCTGGCTATTCCTCACTCGTGCCCAGCATAACCCTTGCTCAGATGCCTTTGTCTCTGCTATATAAATGCCTGAGTGTCTCCCTACCATCCCAAAATGTTGTGTCTTCACAGCTTTCTCCCACTCTTCCTATAGTGTCCCAATGTCATCTAATCAAAAGATGGCCATCCTACACAGCATCCACGCACCCCTGCTGTGCTCCCTCCCCCTCATCTTCCTTTGTTCCACCTTGTGATCTCTGATGTGTGAGTTCACTCCCCCCCCCACACACAAGCTGTACTCTGTGATGTGAGGAACTTCTCTGGTTCACCACTATATTCCCAGGACCCTGATGATCCACCAGCACCTTTATTCCATCCACCTCTTGGCATCATCCCTTGTTGCAGATTAGACTCAGTCTCATCTCTTCCAGGAGTTCTCCAGAAGGAAACCCAAATTCCCAGACATCTTCTGAGAATCTTGTCATTGCACGCATATCACCTGATCCCCCTTTGCTTCTTACTTTTAATCCTATAGACTCATGGTTGTCTGGTTGGCTTTTCAGTCTTGTTGAAAAGTTCACACGGGATGATGAGGTCACACTGTCTGTACCCTCCACCTTCTCAGGCCCAGGAGGAAGTCACTTTGCTTGAGTCTCAACTCAGACCAATAATCAATCACTCAGTATTTCCCTCCCAGAAATGGTGGTCCATCTCTGGCTCAGCTGACCAGGAAAGCGAGCTTACTCCCACCCCAAATGTGGCTTTGTCTTGCAGGTGAAGTAATGCGCCTACTTTGCAAAATGAATCCACCCCAGAGGTCAGAGAGTAACAGTAGCTCTGTGAAGATACAGTTCCTCAGACACACCTCTAAGTGTAAGGGAGCAGGGAGCATGCCTTGCCTCTCTGCCTCCCCTTCCATTTTATCCTGCTTCTCCTCCAAGCAGTCTGACCCATCATGGAGGGCTGAAGATACTACACTTCTTTCTGCCCAGTTACACTTGACACGCATCTCCTGGTTTACCACAAGGACAATGGCTTGTGTCCCACACAGCCTTGTTTAGAGGCTATATATTCAGTATGGTATCTGGTTTACCTTCTGGTTTGTTCTAGTGTAGAAGCATCTGGCTCCTGTGCTCCACTCCAGATGTCCTTGGCAAGTCAAGGACTTGGAAAGGCCAAGGCAGCTCCAGTCTACCTTTAAGAATGGCATGTCTCAGAGACTGGAACCTGGCCCCAGTTGCACATACAGAGGTAAGACCCCTGAGCAAGGCCACGAACCCTAGAGTGCTTCAGGGGAAGCAGACATGATGCTGATTGTTGACTTGAGGTTACTTCCCCTCCACCCTCCTCCCCTGTCACCTCCAACAGAGAGAAAGCATCAACCAGAATACATTTGAATGGCAAAATAATTTATGCTTAATTAGTGTGCTAGATTTAAAATTAGAAGTTTAAATGCACAATCAATGGATTGTTTAATCTCATTGTTTTGCCAGTCATTAGCCATTCTTTCTAGATGTCTGTGACAAGGGAGTGTTCTCATTCCCAGGGTCCCCTTTCCTCTCCTGCCCATAAATTAGGGCAGATTAACCTTCCTCAAACCACATTCTTCCAGGGTCACAAGATGCTCCAGAAAACTTGAGTAGTTTCTCACTGACAGTTGATATTGGGAGCCAGGGACCCAACCTGCTTCCAGTGTCCAGTCCCCAAGGCTGCATGGTTGCATGGTGTCTTCTGCTGGCCGGTCTGCACGAGTTTCTTGGCTTTGCTCACTCTCTTCCCTCCATCCGCCTAGGCAAATACATTTCCACCTTCCAAATTCTACCTGCTTTTAAATTGACTCCACTCACTCAGCTCCCCATGAGCTCCTGTCCCACCAACATCTACACACAGCTGTTTCTAGTCTTCCCTGCTGTTTCAGCTCTCCTCCCCAACATCATGCCCTGCTTGGGGGTAGGGGTGGGATGACATCAATTTCTCTTCTGCAGAAGAGAAGACACTATGAGAACTTTCACTGGTCTGGATGGGGGATGACCTCACAACTATCTCATCTCTCCAGTGTCCGTGGAATGTCCCTGCCAGTGGCCCTGGCTCTCAGATCACCTGCTCCTCTGTCCCATCCTAGACTCCCTCTGTTGGCAGCACTCTCAGTAGAGTGAGGTCCCTCTCAGTGAGCTTCCACCTTGTGGGGCATACACACACTCAAGTCTAATCTCCCACAATGGCTTATCCATATTTTCTGCTCCAAACATAGTCTCTGCATGAAAGCCTGCCCTCAGAGTCTCTATATTCCTTCACATCTATATTCCTGCCTGTACTGGCTCTGTGCAGACCTCCACTTCTCTGGCCAGTCCCTCCTGTTGCCTGTGGAGCTGCCCCCCCCCCCACATCCAAGTGTCAAGCAGCATCATGTCAACAGCTCTGTCCTTGGCATCTTCTCTTCCACATTCTCTCTGTTTACTGGGTAATCTTATTCCTGATGCCCTGTGTTTGTTCTTCCAGACAAGAGCCCTGAGAGATGGGGGTTGGAAGGACAGAGCAACAGTTAGGAGCACTGGCTGCTCTTAAAGCACTGGCTTTGAAGAGGACCAAAGTTCAGTTTCCAGAACCCACATGGCAGCTCACAATTGTCTATAGCTATGGTTCCAGGGGATCCAACACCCTCTTCTGGCCTCTGTAGGTACTGGATGCAAATGATACACATATATATGTGCAAGCTAAACATTCATATACTCAAAAAACTAAAATTTGGAGGGCTCGGGAGATGGTCCAGTGATTAAGAACCCTGGCTGCTCTTCCAGAAGACCTAGGTTCAGTTCCCAGCACCCATATGGTGACTCATAACTGTCTGTAACCCCAGTTTCAGAGGATCTGACACCCTCACACAGACAGACATGCAGACAGGCAAAACACCAATATACATGAAGTAAAAAACAAAATAAACTTAAAACTTGAACAAATGTCTCGAGAATTCTGGAAGATGTGGTTTTCAAACCACATTGACCCAAATCTGCAGGTTTGCAGGTCCTCCTGTATGGGTACCAAACCTGAGCTCACTTTCTCTTCCAGGTGAGGTCCTCCTATCCCCACAGCTATGCAACCTGTGGATCTTGGCCTTCCCCTGACCCTCACTGTCTCTGTGTCTTCTGCTATTGCTCAGCTGTCTGGAAAAACACACTGAATGTGACCTCTAATGTCGTTAATCCACTCTCTGCCATCCAAGTATAGAGCAACTCTACCAGTTAGCTGCATGTAGCTTGTCAAAAACCAGAGGAAGCCTAAAGAAAAGGCACCAGGGTAGAGAGGCTTTGAGCTCCCATCTCACAAAACAATGGTTTTGTCTTTGCATCTCTGGCGTTTGGAGACCAGAGGCTAAAGGTCTCCTCCCATGGTCAGGGCTTAGGAAACCCCTCCCCTACTCCTATCTCTCAGCCACCCACACATGGAGCTGACCTTGACCCTTTTGTGTCTGGCAACCACCTTCTGATTGACTTTTCCATGCATTTATTGACTCATGCAACCATTTGAAAGCTGCATCTTATGCAAAAAAAAAAAAAAATCTGCATTATCTAGAAACTGGATGTGAGCTGCATCTAAAAGCATTCTCCTCCCAAAAGAAAACAAAAACAAAAACAAACAAACAAAACAAAACCCTACGCCATAGAAAAGTGCCTGAACCAGTGAGAAGGGAAAGGTCTCAAGGAAGATAGTGACAGCTTGTTAGAGTGACTTGCGGAGGAGACATGATGGTCAGTAGAGGGGAGGTATACACCTTGCCTGGGAGACCTCTTAGATATGCATAACTCTGTCCTCTACTTAAACCTCAGCCTCACTCCAGGACCTCAAAGGTAGACTTTGTGGGGTCACTGGATTTCTCTGTCCTCCCCCCAATGTGATCCCATTGAACATCTCTCTCTTTTTTTCTGCTTTTCGCTATTTTTTTTTTAAACTCAGATAATTAAAAAAAAAAAAAAAATTGCAAATCTTTACCCTGAAAAGCGCATCCCTGACAGGGATCAAGCTCACTCCTCACTCGGTTTTAAAACAGATTCTCATTTAACAATAAACAGTAAGCAAATTTCCGTGCCATTAAATACCCCCTCCATCACGACGCAGAGCCCACAGGATCAACGCACCACAGCTTACTGAATCGCTTCCCTCTTGTGGATATTTGGGTTGGTTCCAGCTTGCAGGGGTTCATCAAGTGGCCCCTCCCGAAGAAGAATGCCCCTGGAGAAAGGGCTCACTCTCCTGCAAGCGGCAGTTCTCCGGCTCAACAGTTTTAAGACCCAGCATCCACTGAGGACAATTGTGACATTCTACTCCATCAGCCTCTAATCCCCAAGCCCATACCTCGCTCCTGACTCTTCCTGTCTTCGAGCCACTCTTTTTACTCAACACTTTCTAAGCTTTTCTCACAAAATGTGTTATTTCTAAAAAAAAAAAAAAAAAAAAAAACCAGCTTTGGGCGCTGGAGATCTAGCTCAGTGGAACACTACACAGTTACCATACACAGTGGTTCTAATAGGTAACACTCATGTTTGAGTGCTTGACCCACTTGGAATGGCATTATTAGGAGGTGTGGCTTTGTTGGAGTGGGTGTGGCCTTCTTGAGTGGGTGTGGCCTTCTTGAGTGGGTGTGGCCTTGTTGGAGTAAGTGTGTTACTGTGTAGGTGGACTTTGAGGTCTTATATTTTCAAGCTATGCCCATTGTGACACACAGTCTCCTCCTGCTGCCTGTGGATCAAGATGTAGAACTCTCAGCTCCTTTTCTAACACCACATCTGCCTGCAAGCCGCCAAGCTTGTCGTCCCTGGAGATAATGGACTAAACCTCTGAACCTGTAAGCCAACTCTAATTAAATGTTTTCCTTTACAAGAGTTGGCATGATCATTGTCTCTTCACAGCAGTGAAACCCTGATATATGAGACAGAATATGAGGTATTGGGGTCTATTCCCAGAACTAGCACCATTTTCTTGCGGAAAAGTGACAAGCTGCAAATGTTTGTTTAGCGACGGCCATTAATGCAGTAACTAGACTCTTTCCTCTTTCTTTCTGCATCATTTCATATGCACACTTCCAAACATGAAATCAGACAAGACACTCTGCCCTCCATATCTCTATGTCCGACTCAGGTGGGTACAAGCCACTCTTTGTCAATTGAAAGTCTCCTTGAAATTTGTATTTCTTTACATACTGATGAGACTCGGTGTTGCTTTGAACATCTGTTTTGCTTCCTTGTGAATTAGCTGTAAATATCTTTGGCCCAGGACTCTTCTGTTGCTGTGCCACACCCCTCTGTAGCCAGTACATACTTGGTAGAGTGTGTTTTTCCTTCCAACGTTCTTTTGTTAAATTTCCTCAACATTGATGTGATTTGATTTTTAGGAGTCCTTTCTCACACCTTGTCCAATTTTCTACTTTGTTGATCTACAGAAAGGCTATTAATTTTGACATTTTGTGGCATAATAGTCTCACTTACTGAATATTTTTATGTGCTAATAAATATGTTTCAGTTGATCTGCTTGTATGCACTTCTCTGTGTGTGCCTTATTGTGGGCACATGTATGCTCAGGTGTACACACATACACACACACATAATGTGCAGATGCATGTGAAGGCCAGAGGCATTGGTATTTTTCTCAATCTCTCTCCAGCTTATTTTCTGAGACAAAATCTCTCACTAAACCCAGATCTCACCCATCCAGCCAGATTTGTCCAGTTTAGCTTGAGGGACCCTCCTGCCTATGTCTCCCCAGCACTGGGGCTACAGATATACAGTTGACTTTTGACCTGTGTGCTAATCACAGGTCCTCAGACAAGCACAGCAAACACTACACATTGAGCCATCTCCACAGTTCCTGTGTTTTCTAACAAGCAATATCATCTGCAGATAGTGATTGATCATCCCAAGTTTGTAAGTATTTGTGTGTATGCATGTGGGTGAGTGCAGATGCTCAGACACACCACGTGTGTAAGAGCTTGCAGATGTCATTATGAGCCAACATATGTATGCTGGGAACTGAATCTGGGTCCTCTGCAGGAGCAGTAAGTGCTCTGAACCACTGAGCCATCTCTTCAGGCCTGTCATTTTGGGATTTTTAAGATGTGTGTTGCTTTGATTTGCTGTTTCTGTCCTAGCCCAGTTTCTAAAACTTCTCAGAGAAGGGAGAACACTGCTTGGGGTCCCTTTGGCCTCAGGATCCCTTACACACAAAGTTACACCTATAAAGTTGCATCATGAGGCTCCCAGAGGCTCCCAGCCTCCCCCTCATTTCCCAGACTTTCCCTGGTGAGTACTTTAGTACTTTAGGAGAACGAGTTTGCTGTGTGGCTTTGTCCCTTCTGGGTTCTCTTTGGTTCTGTTACTGAGAAGTATCCTTTGGTCTTTCTGCTTCCTGGAAAGGGCCATCCTTAAACAGGTGTGGGAGGAGGAAGCTGGCAGTGACTGTGAACATCATCTAATTCAGAGATTGCTAGAAAGATCATCTGGCTTCAGATTGGAAGCCACATTCTGCAGTTGGCTTCATCGATAATGAGGCTGACATTCTGACCCCCTAGGTCTGGTACCTCCTTTCAATTGGTTCCAAACCAAGACAGGCAGGAAATGGGGACAGTGAGCTGCTTTCTTTTTCCTTTTGACAGTAGTGAAAAATATATCCACACACTGGTTAAGATGCTGGCTATTACGTTCACAGAAATAGCCCCTCTCACAATTTTATTCTAGCTTACTACGAGCTATAAGAGACATGGATATTAAAGATTGCCAAATGGTACTGGCAAGATTTGTTTCTACTACTTTTAATTATGTGTACATGTATGTCTGTAAGAGGGTATGGACACGTGAATTCAGGTGCCCATGGAGGTCAGAAAAGGGTGTCAGATCCCCTGTGTCAATTGCTCAGCTAATCTGTGCAGATCTTGTCTGCTGGACCTGGGCTCTGAAGGCCTGAAAGAATAGAACAGACTGCAGTGTGATGCTGTAGACAACCTTACTTCAGTTTCAGAGTACTTTTATATATGAATAGAACAAAGAAATCGATGATCCAAGGAAGGTCGTTTGAGGTTATAAACATGTAAATAAATGCCAGGAAGCACATACTAAATATTATTAATATTAAATATTAACAGAGCAGCCCTTTCCTGAAACTTTCTCAGGACAGAGCAATTGAAAGGCAATTGCCTGGCACATACTATAGACTATATCTGGGAAAGCTTGCACATGAGGCAGAGGCCACGTCCAGATTCAGGGTACACCGGCCAGATTGGGTTCTATAGCTATGTTCTGATATCCAACAAGAGCAAACTGTCTTATAAATTGAAGCTAAATGTTTGTTACAGGAGGCAGGAAATCAAGTCCAAGAACAATCCAGGGACCAAAATGAATCTGAGGTAAAAGACCCTCTGCCTTTTTCCCTGGATCCTCTCTGACAGTCCCCTTAGGCCTTGTTCACCGTGCTTCATGCTTTTGGCCATATTCCAACCCCCCAGAGCTGGAGTGACAGGCTGTTGTGAGTCACTGTATGGCTTCTGGGAAATGAACTAAGGTCCTCTGGAAGAGTGTGCTGCCTAGTTTTATGTCAAGTTGACACAAGCTATTGTGGGTGGTGTCACTCTTAGGCTGGTGGTCCTGGGTTCTATAAGAAAGCAGGCTGAGCAAGCCAGAGCACCAAGCTAATCAGCATCACTCCTCCATGGTCTCTCCATCAACTTCTGCCTCCAGGTTCCTGCCCTGGTTGAGTTCCTGTCTTGACTTCCTTTACTGATGAACGGTGCTGTAGAAGCATAAGCAAAATAAACCCTTTCCTCCCCAGGTTGCTTGTGGTCCTGGAGTTTCATCACAGCAATGCTTGCCCTAACTAGGACAAGCAGTGTGATTTCCTGCCTGGTTCCTAATGAGCCTAGTGAGAACACAAAAGTCCCTGATCCTGAGCTCTGAGAAAACACAATGATACCCACAGGACTTTAGAAGAATGCAGGCATGTGTCAGAGCTGTCATCAGCCCATAGTGTAAGGTTTGTTATGTTCTCAGCACAGCAAGGGAAACCTGGCCTCAGTCAGGATTCCAGAGGGGTTTACCAGTGAAGTATGGTGGTCCTTACCAGGAAGCTGAGTCAGAAGGATCACCATAAATTCAAGACCATCCCAGACTACTCTGTCTTAAAATGGTTTGCTTGTCCTGATCTCCATCTAGGCAGCATAATGCTTAGATCTTCAAGTCAAGCCCGTCAGAGACACCAGAAATCCCTAACATGTCTAGATGGTGTCGCGGCCCATCAAACCACAGAGAAAACCGAACGGCCCTGCTCCCTTGTTACACAAATAGCTGCCATGAAAACCACTCCGCCACCCACTAGGTTGATGGTCGAACTAGTCCTGCCACAGAGCAGTGAACCCATTTATTCTAATGCCTTGGTTGAAACTGTCACCTTTGACAAGGTGTGAGAGACACAGCTAGAAAGAACCACAGAGATGTTCAGTCAGATTGGGAAGTTCCTGGCTCCTCCAGATCTCCATTAGGGATGCCAGTAGATTAGCCACTAGAAGGATCAATTAGATTCTTCTTTGTTGCTATAATAAATATCCGAAGCAGGTGACTTTATAAAGAAGAAAGTTTTCTTGTTTCTCAAGGTTCTGGGAATACAAGGTGGAAGGTCTTGTGTAGTGATGGCGTTCTTCTAATAGAGTCCCAAAGTGGTATGGACCATGTGTGGCAAGAAACAGTGAACATTGTGTGTGACCCTCCTTCTTCACAAAGCCACCAGGACTGGACCATGGGGCCTGCAGTATAATGGTTCTCCCCAAAGTCCCACCTTGAGCCTGTAACCCTAGCACCATGGAGGCTGAAGCAGGAAGAGGGCAAGTTTTAGTCAGACTGGACTACGTAGGGAGACCCTGTGCCACAGAGCTTACAACATCCCAGAATTGGCTAAACTTAATCATAAA
This sequence comes from Rhynchomys soricoides, assembly GCA_019843965.1. Classification (NCBI taxonomy): domain Eukaryota; kingdom Metazoa; phylum Chordata; class Mammalia; order Rodentia; family Muridae; genus Rhynchomys; species Rhynchomys soricoides. The sequence goes on along the minus strand of JADRCH010000116.1, from coordinate 1,796,655 downwards.
TGTATGCAGACAAGGGTCTGAAGAGATAGCCCAGTCAGTGTGGTACCTGACACACAAGCTTGAAGACTTGAGTTCTCTAGCACCCATGTAAAAGCTGGCCATGGTGTTAAGCCCTACACAGGGCTTGTTAGTCAGCCAGGCCAGATGAAGTGGTGGGATCCAGGATCAGTGAAAAAGGCCTGCCTCGGTAAAGAAGGTAGAACCATTAAAAAAAAAAATAAAAACATCTGATATTGACCTCTGGCCTACAGAGAGAGAGAGAGAGAGAGAGGGAGAGAGAGAGAGAGAGAGAGAGAGAGAGAGAGAGTCAGAAACAGAGACACAGAGACAGGCAGAGACAGAGACACACACATAGACACACACAGATACCTGTGCATGCACACCCATAGCACACATGCACATACACACAGAGGTATACATACACCACACAAATACAAAGAGGAGAAAATCAAGTTCCCTACAAATACAGGGCTTTTGTTTCCACCAGTGATGGTTTAAACGTTTAAAAAGATCAAGGATGCTTCACCCCATCAGAGGAAGGCGGGATCTACCTGCCACGAGTGTCATACATACCTCGAACCTTTCAAAGACAGCCACTGAAGGAGAAAGCAAAATCCATGGTGTCTGAGAAATAAGTGGAGTGGGGTCCAGGGGTGGATAGAGTGACTGACGTCCTTTCTCACATTGGGGGGGGGGGGGGGGGGGACAAGGGAAAGTTCATCCACGAGAGAAAGAAGCAAAGCCGAGAAATTTTCACACTGAAATAAAGAAATGCATGTTGCCTTAAATATAATTTGTGTTACTTACATTTCAATTCCTAATTTATACATCACAGGCTTGATAAAGGATTACATTATAACAAAATTAGCCAGGGTCATTAGCATAGTGCATGTGCCGCTGATTAACCACCCAGCAGATCGCTGGGTGATTAAGATCGGCGAGGGCCGTATTTTGAGATATTGTCATCCTATTATCTGCCTAATAAGTGCTGGGCCCTCACCTCCCTTCTGATTTGGAGCTTGATAGCAGCCTTGTACAATGTCATTGCTTCTATATGTTCCTTCCCCCACATTCTCTAGTCCCTGCGACCAGTCCCCAGCCTCATAGCAAATCATCTATATGTGAGAGCATAAACAGAACACAGTGCTAAGGATGGAGCCCGGAGGATAGAGCACATGCCTGGCATGCAGAAAGACCTTAGTTCAGTTCCAGCCCCAGCCCCACATAAACCTAGATATGGTGGCATGAGACTATCATCCCAGCACTCAGGAGGAGGAGGCAGGAAGATTGGGAGTTTAAGGTCATCCTGGACCATATGTCTGTAAATCAACCAGTAAATACATAATATAGAATATCAGAATATGCTCCATCTCAGTGAAGCAGAAGGCCAAAGACCAGGTCAGGTAGATTTCTGTAGCCTCAGTTTTGAGAAAGGAAACAGTCAACAATACCTTTGAGCTGTTCATAAAGCACATGACTCCCATCCCTGCAATCCAGAGGCTGAGGCAGAAGGATGAGTCCAGCCCAAGCTACCTAGTAGTGTGGTTTCCATGTAAAATGTCCCCAAAGGCTCCTGTGTTTGAGTACTTGGTCCCCAGTTGGTGGCACTGTTTTGGAAGACTGTGAAGATTCAAGGGAGGACATGAGTCATAGGGCTGGCCTCATCCCATTTCCTGTCTGCTTGATGCTACATGACTGTGGAGGTGATGTGACCAGCTGCCTCATGCTCCTGTCATCATGGCTTCCCTGCTGGGATGGACTGTAGCCCCTCCAACTATGAGCCAAAATCAGTCCCCCTTAAGTTGCTTCTGTCAGGTATTTGGTCAAAGCAGTGAGGAAGGTAATTGATCCAACCCTCTCAAACAAGCAAAGTCATCTCTAGAGTTTCCCTCTAAAGAGCTTGCTACTTCTCCAAACACACAGAACGGCCCAGTGCCCATCTCTCCAGCAGCCTGCACAATGGCCCCTGGAGGAGACCTCCTCAGCCCTGAAGGCAAGGTAGAAGCAGCTTGGGCCCTCCCTGCAGACAGTAACCCAGCCCTGATTCTATTTATAGTCATCCATTCTGCTCTGGGGACAGGGCTAACTTTGGGCATGTATTAGAGGAAGAGAGGAAGGCTGGCCCTGCACAGGGACACCACAATGTCCAGCTGGGACTTGCCACCAGATTACCCCCTCAGTTCAGACTTAGTGAGGAGATTAAAGTCTGCTCTGGCCACTGGGGATGAAGACACTGTGCAGGAGCTGATCTGCACTAAGGTGGAGCCCGTGGATGCCGTGATAGAGCTCGATAATGATGACTGGATGAAGGAGCCCTCAGCCAAGCTGCCCACAGGTGCACTGCTAGGTAACCACATGGAGGCCACAGGCCAGTTACTAATGCATGCTGGGGTCTGCCCTGGAGACAGGGGCAAGGGTTCAAATGGGGTGATGTATTCTTGATATCCGTTTCTTATATAGCTATGTGTTCAACTAAATAACAATTGAAGAGACTCTCCAAGACAGTAACTGTGTGGGCAAGTAGACACTGTGATAGACAATACTTTGTGGGTATGTTCAAAGGTGGGTGGTAAGGGGAAGCTGTAAAGATATGTCTTAGTTAGGGTTTCTATTGCTGTGAAAAGACAGCATGACCCTGGCAACTCTTATAAAGGAAAACATGTAATTGGAACTGACTGACAGTTCAGAGAGGTTTAGTCCATCATTGTCTTGGAAGCATGGCGGCATGCAGGCAAACATGGTGCCGGAGAAACTGAGGGTTCTACATCTAGTTTGGCAGGCAGGAGAGAGAGAGAGAGAGAGAGAGAGAGAGAGAGAGAGAGAGAAACACTGGGCCTGGCTTGAGCAGCTGAAGCCTCAAAGCCTTCCTCCAACAAGGCCACACCTACTCCAACAAGGCCACACCTACTCCAACAAGGCCACACCTACTCCAACAAGGCCACGCCTCCTAATAGTGCTGTTCCCTATGGGCCTATGGGGGTCATTTTCACTTCAACCACCACAAGTAGCCAAGAACTATCTCAGACAAAGCTGCAAAGATCAGTAACTACGGTGAGGGTGCAGCTATCACTGGGTGGTAGAGTGTTTGCCTAGCATGTCCAGGACTCTGGGCTCCAGCCCCACAACTGCAGAATAAGTCACCAGGGACACATCTGTTTGTACTAGACAGGCAGCTACTGGACAGACATCCCTACAGAAACACTTTCTGGTATCAGGTCTTGGTGGCTTTTGTGAGAGGTCCCCTGTGTTGTTGCACTGTGGTACTGTCCCTAGATTTAGCACAGCTGGTGTCATCTTCAGCAATGCTTACACACATGCATATCACACGTGCTGAGGACATGTGTGTGTTGCCTTGGCATCAAGTTTAGCATCACACAAAATAATTGAGAGAAAAGCAGGGTTTCTGCTCTGCCCCAGGACAGGCTGAACTCATGTCCTTCTCTCTCCTCCTCTATCTATTTGAGGGAATAAATTTCACAGGCCCACTGCTACATCACAGGAGTCATTCAATGGTCATTTTTCATATCCCAAAAGATCGACAGTAGGGGCTGGAGAGATGGCTCTGTGGTTAAGAGCATACACTGCTCTTGCAGAGGACCTAAATTGAGTTCTCAGCATCCAAGTCACACAACTGCCTGTAACTCTAGTTCCAGGGGATCTGGGGCCCTCTTCTGGCCCCTACAGTCACTGCACTCACACTCACAAATGCACATGCACACATTTTTATTAATTTATTAACTATGCATGTGCATGCATAAGTAAAAATAAAATGAATCTATGTAACTGCCTGGGTTTTCTAAACCTATCACATATGGAGATTAGCCACAAAATCTTTAAAACTAAATGCCTGAGAAGAATGTCTTTATGCTACCGTTCTTATAAACAATGCTCTGATCTAAGTCTTCGATACCATCTGTACAGCTTCACTCTTGCACAGGCCTTACCTTCACATAAGTCCCTGGGAGCCGTGTGACTGATACATGAATGTGAAATTTTCTTGTGATGTGTTTCCAAAAGGAAGTAAGGAAACACGTTTTAGCATAGCTTCCACCAACATGAAAACTGCCAGTTTTGAGGATTCATAACGAAATTGGAAGTTTAGTAAGGGTACATGTGTACAAGAGAAAGAGAGAGAGAGAGAGAGAGAGAGAGGGAGGGAGGGAGGGAGAACGTGTGCACGTGTGTTTCACATGGGTGCACATGGGGACAGGTGGCACATGTGTAATTAGGGGGATGCATGTGGTAGGGGGAGTGACCATGTACATATGTACAAATGCCTGCGTAATACAGATATCAACCTCAGGTATTGTTCCTCAGGCTCCGCCCACCTTGTTTTTTGAGACAGGGTCTCTCACAGGCCTGGAACTCACCATGTATGCTAAGTTGATGGTCCAAAGAGCCCAGGGATCCATCTATCTCAGTCAACCCAGCCATGGGATTACAAGCATGCACTGCCACACCCAGCATTTCTACATGAGTTCTGGGGACTGAACATGAGCCCTCACAATTGCATGGCCAACACTTTACCCACTGAGCCTTCTCCTCAGCTCTTAACTATACTTTCTTTTCTCACCAGACAAAGGATTTTGTTTTTCCTTGAAGCATTCTTCCTGTGTTACGTGTCTGTGTGGATTCATGGGCAATATCTCCCATCCCCTTGAAACCTTTTTGGTCATCATCACATAAGACACACGGTCTCCTGGTCACATCTGCTGCAAGGTTGCTCCTGACCTTGGTTGACCTCTGACTGTAGTCAGCTCTTTTCTAGCTGCTCAGATTTGTCCTGAGCCCTGAGCTCTATCTCTAGTCAGACTCCGCCATGTAGGTGTATCCATGTGCACAAATGACATTACACATTGATGCCCACACCTGTACATGTATGTACCAGCATGAGGAGCATACATGGGGAGTTACTGCCAGGGAACAACTCTGGATGCTTTGAGGGGGGAAGTCCAAGGTTGGAACCTCTGAGGGATCCATCCCCAGGCCTAAGACTGGAGCACCCTTGCTAGGCCAACATTTCCTGTGGTAAATGAGCTACTTTTAGAGAGGTGCTTCTTATTCCTCACATCTGGGCCCCACAGGACCATCAGCCATGATCTTCAATACATCTATCCAGGAGCCAGGTCAGAGAACAGAAAGGATGAGGTCCTATTGTCACAGATGGTGATGAGATTAGAAATAATGTACTTGCCCTCCTGGCCCACTCTGAACTATGCCCCAAGACGGATCATCACAAACTGCTTCATCTCCTCCTATTCAGTCTGACTCCTTTTCAGTGCAGAATCTAGAATATGGTCGAAAGAGAAGAGCCAGGTCACTGCTGCAGTCCACAAAGGTCTCCCTGTACATGCCCAGCTCCTGCCTGTAGCTCCCACCTCCTCATGGGTTACCCTTGATATGTTGCCCTCCTCACAGCCTGCAGTCCTGCCACCAGCTGCCACCAGCTGGGGCTCTTCTGCACATCTCTCAATAGTACATCCCAAATGGTTAAGATTTGCATATTGAAATCCCCTTTAAAGCGTCACTTCTCCCCCATGTTGCTAACTATTCAGCAAAGTCTTTTCTGTCCAGTCATTTGCACAGTTCTTGAAACTAAGAAAATATGTCAGAGAAGCAACAACCTTCCCATCACGAGTCTGTTGTTATAGAATTTTACATCCAGACTTCTCCTTACTGGATATGTGATATCGTGAAGGGACGGTGAGACACCCAGAGTCCAGCCTGGTTCAACTGCCACCACACACTGTGTGAGATGAGAACAGTGCTTTGTCCATCTGTCCAGCATCTCCTAGTACTTCGTAGGGCATGAGAGTGGGCCTTCTTTAGGTAGGTCCTCAGGATTCCTAGAGGAGTTCCAGGGCAGGGCTGAACTTGGACCTGATTCCTGAACTGCTCAGAGACACTGGCATCCAAAAGTCTCTCGATGGTGTCAAGTTGAAGTTGGCATGTTTTTCATTTATATGAACTTTGACCCCTAAAACTATTGACTTTTAGCCATCACTTGGGACTCGCTGCCTTAGGTCATGAGTTGTACCCCGTCATCTCCAGGCTACTCTGAAACCATCCTCATAAAGGTTCCCTGTAGTGTCCTGAAATGCCGTAGGCTCCTCTCCTCGAATGTGAAGACAAGTGCTCAACTCCTGAAGGTGAGGTTGGATCCTTGAGGAACATTCCAGGAGGAACCAGACTTGGCGGCACTAAAATGCACACATAGTCTTTGGGATGCCTACAAAGTCATCACTGTGGCACGTGACTGTAGACTGTATAGGGTGGAAAGACTCAAGATCACATGGACACTGTACAGAATTCAGGACTGTAGAAGACTGGGAACACACAGGGGTGAGGCTAGGGGAGGGTTAGAGTGGGAAATGTCCACCACAGAAGGAAAGGGAGAGCCAAGTGTCATTGGGCAAAAACATTCTGAACAGAAGAGGTCTCCTTCCCGAGGATACCCTCAGCAGACGGAGCCTAGGCATGGTTCAAAAGATGATAGATCAAAAGATGTGGGAAAAAGCTAAAGAGGGATCTGCCCATCATGTACTCAGTGGCCTATGGACTGTCTCTCCACCAGAGAGAAGGGGATAGGGGAGACAGACAGACAGACAGAGACTCAGAGACAGACAGAGACCAGCTGAGAATGTGATAGAAATGGCTTTTTCTGGAGAAGCTCATTGGGTTCTTGTGTACCCCTTGATATGGACCAGGGTCAGAGGAACTAGAAAACATGGCAGTGGCAGAAGACAGAGCCATCACCTCCTGAGGTGACTTCTGGAAGGAAAACACTCATTATTCCAGATTCCCTTAAAAGGTGTCTTCCCTTGGAAGATACCCGCTCTGCCACAAGAATAGATAGGAAGTAAGTACCAAGCAAGGTGCTGGAAAGGGGCTGGAATCTTCTAGCTAACTCTCAGCCTTCCCATTAGGAGCCATTGTGATTCCCAGTCCAACCTAGCTCAGGACAAGGCCCTCTCACTGAGGTATCTGAGGTGTCCTGCATTGCTGGATCTGTGCTCACTCTAAGAAGATGTTCCAGATGTAGATCAGGGGTTGAGTCCAGCATCGAGTACAAGTGTGTGTGTGTGTGTGTGTGTGTGTGTGTGTGTGTGTGTGTTATGCAGAACAACTCACAATCAGCTTCCCCAACCCAAAAATAATATCCTACTAAGGGCTTAACCTCCCCTGCTCATCTTTATCACCCATCTCCTTCCAGACCCCACTCAGGGAGGTCACCCCTTTGAAGAGTCACACTGTTCATCCAAGCAGCCACCCTACTTCCTCTGCAAAAACATTTATCCTTCATCTCCATTTGTTACTAAAAAACACGGCTGTCTTCGTCTGTTTTCTGCTGTAACAAAATATTTGGCACTGGATAACTACAAAGAAAAGAAGTATGTTAGCTTACAGTTTGAGAGCTTTACAGTCCAGCATGCTGGACTAGACAACTTAGCATACTGGATTGGATCCCCTTGACTGGACTGTAACGTGGCGTGCAGCATCATAGTGGAGGACCACAGGACAGAGCGATCTCATGGTGAGTCAGAAGTCAGAGACAGGACGAGGCCAGCCATGATTTTTTTTTTTTTTTTTTTGCTTGTCTTTTATATTATTTGTTTCTTTTTCTAAGCCTTTTATGATCATACATTTATTATATATAATATTGGGCTTCATTATTACAGTATATACAGATACAATGTATTTGGGTCATATTCATCCCTACTGCCATCTCCTGACTGCCTCACTCTCTTGCTGATCCCATTATTCTTGCCAATCAGGTTGTCTTTGGAGGTGTGTGTGTGTGCGTGCGTGCATGCATGCACTTGCATTTGTGTGTGTGTATCTGTCCATCTGTCCTAATGCGTTTAATTAGGACTGCTCACAGAAGCTTGGCCTTAAGGTGTGGAGATTACAGGCATGGGCCACCCACTGTACCTGGCTTTTTACATGGATGTTCGGGATCTGAACTCAGGTCCTCATGAGTGTGAAGCAAGCGCTCTACTCCCTGAGCTGTCTCCCTGAGCTTCCCCCTACCCCCAAGATGCTGCCAGATGTTCTAAACTCACATATCCCTCCCTGGCCTTGCCCTTTAGTCCAGTACCTTGCACAGGGCCTCAGCCTTGAGGAGAAGCTCAGACGTAGGGTATGGTGCTGGCATGAATCAGCCAAGCTCCTCTGTTGGCATCGCACTGGGTTCTAGTAACTGCTTTGCTACGGAGAAATGTTTTGTTCTACTTCAAACCAAAGCCAACCTCCTACTGTTGATTGTTCCTGACAATTGCATGGTTTGTCCTGGCTTCTTTCCCACACCGAATGGAACACAGAGAGAGGGACAGGGGTAGCTGGGAGGAGGATGTCAAGACCCATCTAACCCCTCAAATGCATCAACCATACAATTTAGTAACTGCTATAATCGCACTACTTAAGAAACAACTGATTACTAATTGCTATTATTAAGGGTATCAGCATTCTGTGATTCAGCTGAGGGCACATCATATACAAGTCAAGATGCCACTTGAATTCCTGATGGAACTAGAGGAACGGATGCATTGTGTTGTGTTTGGGGCCATGAGATTTAAGCATCCAGGGGAAAGCTGAAGAAAGACTAATTGGACTGTTATTAAGAGATCTTCCCAGTAGCATCTATAGGTGGAAATTTGTGCACATAAACATGTAACAGATATGCATGTGCGCATGCGTGAAAGTGGGGACCAATTGTGAATGGGACTCCGCGCCCAAGGCAGGATGCTGAGGGTACCATGACACTTCGCCATATCCAACAGGCCACCATGTCAGTCATACTTCCTTACATGTGAAGAGAGACATCACATACGTGACTTGAGTTGAGAGAACACATGTGGCTTCTGCCACAAAAGAGACACGATGACTAGAGTGAGAGACAGGAGGATGGCCTCTCGGACCAATGATATAGTGGGAAAGACAAAGGTCTAACAATGATGTGACCAGGATTCTTACTTTGCCACTATCCATGGAGCCTTGAACATGTCGGTCCATCCCTCTGAAGTTTAATTTCCTCATTGAAAAGTAAATTAGGCCAGTCTGTGTCAACCCTGAGGCTTTCTGCAGACTAGGCTGGCGAGGTTTCTGTGAGGGACTTATGTCGATGGAGATTAATATCACCCATTCCCAGCCAGCCCGCCTTGCTGAGTAATTCTTCCCACAGGTCTTTGCAGACCATCCCCTGCCTTCAGCAGAAAGCTCCAATGACTAGTTTTGGGTCGCTGGGGAGTGGCACTTATTGTCTGAATGGCTGGTAGGAAACTGGGTTACACATTTGTGTGCACAGAATGAGCCAAAGCTGGGCTACCAGGCAAAGGAGAGCAAGTACCTCAGCAGAGTGTGCCAGACCTACAGCCGGTCTCTAATAGAGGCAGAGAGAGAGGAAACAGAGATGCCACACTGAGCCTCCGTTTTCAACCCACTCCCCAAGAGGTGTTATCTCCCACCTCAAGGAAGAAAATGGCCCAGATGAGGCTTGACAGCACAACTGAGGTCTCCCAGCCTCTGTGTATCCAATGTTCTCCTCAGTACCTCATGGTGCTAGAATTCACCCTGGGGCTGTACTAGGCAAGACAGGAGAGTTCACTGTGTCCACTCATTACTCAGCAGCCAGGTAAGAGGGGAGCATGGACTGGAGAGTTGGCTCCGTGGTCAACAGCACTTGGTGTTATTGTAAAGTACCTGGGTTCGATTCCCAGCACCCACATGGAAGCTCACCACCTCCTGAAGCAGCAGCAGTTGTGCACAGACACACATGAAGGCAAAACATGCATACACATACAAAAATAAATATATTAAAATGAAAGGGTAGAACATTGATTTCCAATGCCTCTGGCCAAGGCTCATGCTGCCTGTCAACCTAAAGGCAATGTGCAAGAAGGTCCGTGAGGGCACTTTCCCCTTTGAGCTGGTACCAGGAGCATGCATATTCCACCAGTAGCCATATGTGCAAGTACATACATACACAGCTACAATATTAATAGTTCAGAATCCCTAGTTTTGAACATTTCAGCAAAAGACTTCAGGAAGGAAGGACAGACAGAAGGACAGACAAATGCATGAGAGGCTCATTTAGAGAATAAGAGCAGAACCTAGAAGCAGGGGGGATGACCTGTGGCAGGGAAGGGGAAGGAGATGTTCCCCACCGACTCGGCTGCTCACCCGGCCAGAGACTGTGGGGGCTGGGAGACCCTGCTTGCAGCAAAATGAAATTAAACCTTTCTAAGTACTTATAAATCAGAACTTAATGACACTACCCCACCACCAGCCCGAGCATTGCTCTTATTACTTTGATTCACAAGCCAGGAAAAGATCCGGAATTATGCACAAATTATTGTCCCATCTTCTTAATTAACGCTGATTGCAAAATTCTTGCTAAAGTCCTTGCTAACAGACTCAATTATGTACCGCCTGAATTGATTCACCCAGATCAAGTGGAATTTATTAGAAATACACTTTCCTACAATAACATCAGATTATCTTTGAATATAGTTAAATTATTTAGGAATAAGATGGTTGCAGCAACCGCTTCCGCTTTAGATGACACAAAAATACCTAGAATTGGACTGTTTCTTTGCTTTCTGCAAGACACACACCCTAGGCGCTTATTTGTCCCAGAAGCAGGTTGAGTCACACTGTGAAGAGATGAAATGCATGTTTCAGAGCTAATGGTCCAGCTTCAAAGACATATGGGCAGGAAGAAAAAAATCCTACCGGGTCACGTCTCCCTCCCCACCCCACCCCCAGGACGAACCGTCCCTGCCTGTGGAACACAGTGAAATTGCAATTAGACTAAATCAGGATATTTTCAGAATCAAAATGGAGAAACAGACTAATAAAACGGTAATGTATGCTGATGGCACCCTCGCATTAGCATCACTGCCAAGCACGCTGGAGAATTTCCGTTTGGAAAGAACAAAAGGAAAGGAAGAGAATAGGAGAGTGGTTTTCTGCCTTCCCATATGATGCCTCCAGCTCCTGCAATGGTGCTCTGCCTCGGAAACACTGCAAAGGCAGACTGCTATGGTGGGTACACTCTCTGTAGCTGAGCTCTACCTTCCTAGCCCCATTTGCCCATGCCAACATCAGGACCTATACTGAGGGGGACCAAAGTTGATTATGGGCTATTCAGGTTGGCCTTGGATGGATGAGCAACTGTACAGAGTCATCTGTACAAAGGTTATGGTGCTAAAGGTGCGGAGCGGAGCACACCGGGTATGAGATGCTGTCCAGGACAGTGGGAAACAAGGGAGTGAACATCAGAGGAGAGAGGAGAGTTAGAACTGTTACACAAAACCGGGAGCCCCAGGCTTCAATGCTGATATTTGTCTGAAAAGGTAGTGAGAGCCAGGCGGTGGTGGCGCACGCCTTTAATCCCAGCACTTGGGAGGCAGAGACAAGAGGATTTCTGAGTTCGAGGCCAGCCTGGTCTACAGAGTGAGTTCCAGGACAGCCATGACTACACAGAGAAACCCTGTCTTGAAAAAAAAAAAGAAAGAAAAGGTAGTGAGCAGCCATTAGGCAGAGGAATGGAAGCAAGAAATGGAGGAAGGGCAGGAAGGTGGACAAAACTGAAAATTCTTTTCCATGCATAGGAAGGGTGGAAGTAGAGAGGCTGGTGCCAGGACACGTGCTGGTTCTGCTTCCTCACCTCGCCCTCTCTTACTGATTAAAACCATATGATGACATCATGGGCCCAAGCATGTCCTCCTTCCCTGAAGTTGAAGCTGATCAGAAGATCAGGGTGGGAGTGGAGGGAGAACATATCAAACCTGAAAACACATTGGCATAAAGTCCCCAACCTGAAGAAGGAAAATGAATGAAAGTAAAATGACTATGACCATCACGTAGTATCAAAATCTGATTACACAGCCAGGCTCCAGACACAATGAAGCAGGAAAAGAAAATGATCAAAAGAATAACTACCTCACATTTTCCAGAATGAGCGGTGAAGGGTGTGAATATACAGATCCAAGGTCAGCACACCCAAGGCAGAGATGGGAGGGGAAGGTGTGCTTGGGTGTGTGGGTACTCAGTTACCATGGGAGAGTCACAGTTAGCGTGTAAGAAAGAACAGATTCCATTGACAAGGAAAAGTGGAAAGCAGATTTGGAGATGAGTTTTATAGTACTCCTTCCCACAAACCAGCAAAGATCCCTCTGACAGCTGTTGTTCTTTGTCAACTTGACAGATGAGCATCACCTGGTTAGATGCACCTATGGGCATGCCCACTGTGGATGGGACCATTCCCTAGCTAAGATCCTGGACTGTACAAGTGGAGAAAGGAAACTGAGCATCGGCATCCAGCTATCACTCTCTGCTGCTAACTGTGGATATGATGTGACAGTTGCTTCAAGCTCCTGTCACCTTGACTGCCCCACCATGATGAACTTTGCTCTTGGTCTGTGAATCAGAATAAGATCTTTCTCTCTTGAGTTGTTTTAATCAAGAGTATTTTAACAAAGCGACAGGAAAAGAAGCTAAGACAGTTCCCTACTGCCCAAAGCAAAAGTTAACCAACAGGTTTTATGAATAAAGTTTTATTGGCAAACAGCCACCTTCTTCATTTACAAACAAATCTCCAGTTGCTTTTATAACCCAAAGGCAGAGCTGAGTAGTTGCCATAGAGACCACGTGGCCCATAAAACCCAAAACATTTACTATCTGAGGTTCCACAGAGAAAGTTTGGCATCCTCTATGCAACAGCACATGGTTTAAGTTTCAGGGCAAACAGTGGATGACCCGCCCACCCCATCCATGTCGCTTTACCTGTCAGGTGTATCTCCAAAGGCTGATTCACACTCCTCTTCTACCCTGAGCCTGCTGGGAGGCAAGTGTCACTCGGGGAGTGTTTGACATTGACGTTGACTACTAGCTGTTAGAAATGTTTGCGGTAATTCGGTGCGATAGCACAATTTCACTGGTATGATTCATGGACTTCTAAATCTATTTTCATTTTGTTTTTTCCAGTAATTGTTTTTCAGTGAGTCTTGAAAAAAGAATTAAGTCTGTAACAAATTGGGAACCCTCCCAACAATGAGAAAGAAATCCCTGGTCCTACACCTCTGATGGGTGGAAAACTACACCTCAACAAGGGTGTCAGTCCTGAAACCCACCCATCCTCTGAGAACTTTGGGCTCTCTGGGTGCTGCCAGCATATCCATTCCTCCAAGAAGTCTTGGGGTGCACAGTCAGACACTGGGGAGAGCTGGCCTCATGGGACAGTGGCTGGCATCAACACCTGGAAAGCTTGGTGGAGGTACACTGACACAATTCTGACGCTGCAGCTTTGGAGCCAGTGTGACTCAAAACCTGTGTCAGTTTTCAGGTCATAATGTCAGTATCTCCCCATCTTACATGCCACCTGGAGCCATCATTACTGGCTACACTGGAAAGAATCCTAATGAATGATGGCTGTCTACAGCTGAGTCAGATCCTGACTGCCCTGACAGCTGAAGTGTCAAGTCGTCCTTACAGGTGGGACTTTGGGTCAGTGACCAAAGCTCAAGCCCCAGGCCCTCCACCAGGCTGGTTTGTTTTCCATCTGGACTCCAGAATGCCACCTTTTAAAATGGCACCCTCATTCCCAAGCATCATAGCACTGTGCCTCCTTCTCAACCAAGAATAATGGGGTTTGCTCCCCTGCAACAATCAGGGAGGAAACATTACACCCAAGAGAGAAGCACACCAATGTAACCATGGGCTTTTCCACCCATGCCTCGGTTCCCGAATAATTACACAGAGGCTTATTTATTTATGAATTAATACCTTAAGCTAGGCTTGTTCCCCAACTAGTTCATAATTCAATTAACCCATTTATACTAATTTATGTCTGCCACATGGCTGGTTAATTCTTCTCAGTTTCATACATCCAACTTCCTCTGAGTCTGGGTGGCGAATCTTCCTGTGCCTCAGTATTTCCCAGAGTTCCACTCTCTCTGCTGGACGTCACACCTTCTAATCTTGCCTCAGTTTATTGCCCATCAGAGAACCCTTCACCCTCAACAACAGACTTCCAAAACCCAGTTCTCTAAGAAACTCGTGATCTAACAAGCAAGAAAACTTTTTAGTTGACATTGTAGTTTTTGAGGTGGGGTCTCATTTAGCTCAAACCGGCCTCCAGCTCACTATGTAGCTGAAGAGGACCTTGAACTATGCACTTGAATGACCTTGAATTTCCAGTACTCTTTCTTCCACCTCTTCAGTGCTGGGATTACAGGCATGCTCCATCATACCGTTCATGTGGTACTGGGGCCTGCTAACCCAGCACTCAATCAACTAGGCTGCATCTCCAGCCCTAACTTACATTTTCTGCATGCATATATGTGTCTGATATGCATCTGTATGTTCACATGTGTGTGGGAGCATGTCTATGTGCAGGTGTAAGTGCATGTGGTGGACAGAGGTTGATGACAGCTATCTTCCTTGATTGCTTGCCATCTCATATTTTGAGGCAGACTCTCTTGATTGAACCCAGAGCAGGGGAAATCCCCTCTCTCTGCATTGGGAATCCAGGTGGTTGGCCACGCCCACCATGGAAGCACTAATGTAGGAGCCAGGGGTCTGAACTCAGGTCCTCATGCTTGCCAGCACTTGACTTGCTGAGCCATCTCTCCAGGCAAACAGCTTACACTTTAGATTAGTAATTTTGGATATTATATGTGTTTAATATTCATTTAGTTTGTATAATTTTCCTGCTGGAGGTTCAATGATAAGTCTAGGGCTGGCAAGATGGCTCAACGATAAAAGTGCTTATCTCTAGATCTGACAACCTGAGATCTATCCCTGGGATCCACATGATGGAAGAATAGAATGGAGTCTCAAATGTGTCCTCTGACCTCCACACATGACCCATAGTGCTTGCTTGGGTACTCACTGGCACAAGCACCCACGGGTAATCATACATTGCGTACACACCTTAAGTAAATAAATAAATGTGACCCAAAAAGCTTTTTAATAAAGTCCAAATAATCTTCCACTTATCACATGAAATTGACTTTACTTGGCCCTTGTAAAAGACTGGGAAGGTACCCCAGGAACCTCTGGCTTCAAACAGGGCTACAGAGCTCGATCAGCACAACAATCAGGCCAAACCAACTTCAAGAGAGCAGCATCCTGCTCCCTGTGTGAGATTCATAGAAAACAATCAGGCTGAGCATGCAATTTGTCTCAAGAGGCAGAAGCTGCAATTTCACCATGTCATTAAATCCCCAGGACAGTTGCAAAGACAACTTGGCCTCCTTGGGTGTGGAATGCTCTGTGATAGGCTCTCCAGCACCGTCCCCAAGGTCTATAAATGTCCTGCCAGAGTTGTTGCCACATGGTCCTGCCGGAGGAGCATTTGGTGTCTCCACTTTGTACTTAGCCACAGTGGCAACTCACATTCAAGGGCACCTTTGCGTCCTGGGCACCAAACAAGCACTCGTGAGCTGTCAGTGATCATGGTACTTACCTTTGTCTGTGCTCCTGTCTATGACAGGGCTGGACCTTGTCACTTTCCATTGTCTGTGTTGGGCTGTGTGGCATGTACGGAAAATAATCAGGACAATAAGTTACAGGGGTGGTTTGTTCCCTCCCCCCTGTATTGTGTTCCTCCACATGAAGGAAATGAGATTTCTTAATAATATGAAATTGGTACAGATAATTTAAGTCATTATTAATAGATACACTTGATCTGAGGAAGTAAATGTTTTAATGTTTTGTTAAATGAGGTGTGCCATGTTCACATTGTCATGCAGAGGAGAGGTTAAGGCACTTTGACATTCCATGTATTAATGTCTGTGTGACTAACTTGGCTTAGATGTGCCCCGGAAGTCTAAAATGGAGTTTTATGTACCTGCCAGACTTCCTATTTAAAACAATAATAAGAAAAATAAAAGCAAAGTGTGGGAAGAAGGCAGGTGGCCTTCAGAAACTGCCAGAGAGACTATGATCAGAAAAGGAGAGTGAACGAAGTCCATAATCCTGCCTGCAGCTGCGGCAATACTGGAAGACACACCATCAGCCTCGGGTCTAGTGGAATCTAGAAGGTGTATTCGATACTTTTCTGTTGCTGTGATAAAATGTCATGACCAAAAGCACTTTATTTGGGCTTTTGCTCCAGGGGAGGCTGCAGGCTGTAATGATGGGCATAGTGTGGTAACAGGCAGCTGGAGCAGGAAGCTGAGAGGTCACACAGGATGCCAAGAAAGCAAACTTGAAAGGGGGTAAGGCTGTAAGCTCTCCAAACTCACTCCCAGTGATGGACTTCCCACAGTAAGGCTCCATGTCCTAAAGGCTCCATAACCTCCAAAGGGTGCCACCAACTGGGAACCAACGGTTTAAATACCTGAGCCTATGGGAGACATTCCTCATTCAAACCACCACACTGGCCATTTATAAAAGGGGCTCACTGTCTGGGCCAGCAATACAAATGAGCATGTTTAAGAGAACTTGCAAAGACTGATGCATCACAGACTGACTTCTTGCCCCTTCTACTTGTCACTTACTGGGACACTTGACCCCAGCAGAAAGCCAGGCACTTTCCAGTGATCCAGGAAGGAAGCCAAGCCTTGGTTTTACTGAGAGCTTGGGGAAATGACAGGGGAGATCCTGCTGCATCAGAAGCTCTTCCTCTTGCCTGGGAGACAAAGAAAGTTTACTGAAAAGCTACCAGCCCAGCATTCAGACCTGGCTGGGTTGTTCCACAAAATCCCAAGAGTATAAATATTCACATGTAGTTTGGGAAGGGAAAGCATGATCATGGGCTGGCTTGGAGTAGGAAACCAAGATCCCAGCACAGCATACACCATGAAGACAGGAATCACCAATCAAACTCCATCGTGTGTACAACCCACGGCCATCTAAATATGGAGTTCACCTTCATCTCACTGGATTCAGAGGCAAAAAAAAAACAAAATCTCTCTCATTAGCTATCTCCATGGCAAGACACAGTTAGAAAAGACTAATTTATCCCTTCTGTGGACAAAGTATCATACTTATTATTTAAATCTCAAATATCTCTGCAATATGATATTCAGGTCTAGTTACCACCTGGCTCAAGGGTAGAGAAATGGCTCCTCACTCTGTCATTCAGATAGAAGCTGCTTAGATTTTCCCTTCCTCTCCATCCATTCACTCCACGCTCTACCTTTCTATGTGTATAGCACCCTGCCAGGGTTTACCATATAAACAAAGTGGTGCCCTTTGCTGGTTCATCTGAAGAGATATAATTATTAAATCTGCTGACTTCGGGCAAATGAAAGTCATTACCAACCCTCTCTCCAGGAGAGAACAGCATTCAGAAGCATTGCTAAGTAGGACCAGCACCCCTCCTGGGGTGAGGGGAACGTCACTTGCAAGAAAAGAGGGAAGATTTCATGGTGACCCCAGAGACTCAGACAGGAAGAGAAACTGAAGAAAATGGTGTCCTAAGGCTGTGAGGGGTGTCAGCCCACTGTGAGCCAGTGTAGAGGCAGAACCTCATATCAGGGATCAAAAGGGACCATGGGCAGCAAAGCACAGTTGCTCAGGGACTCCAGGAAGGACTCAGGGTTCTGAAAGCCAAAGTAAGTGAACTTGAACTGACCCAAGTCGGCTCTCTGCAGACATGCTTTGATGGTTTAAAATAACTGCAAATAGCTTGCTGCATCTGTGTCACCTAAATTTGGGCACAAACATCAGTATGCCTTTGGCACCAATTACCTCTAAGCTGGCCAACAAGAAAGTGGAGCCTCTAGAGCCATAAACAGGAGGACCCAGACGGTGAGCAGCAGTCCAAGACCCTTGAGTCACAAGAAACAGGGTCCTATATGCCTGGATTTCCCCCACCGGCTTGGATCACTGGCTGAATCAGCCCACAGTTCTGGCTAGCTGAGATTATTTGGAACCTGATTGTATCATGCTCCCCATCTTCCCTCTATATATTCACACAGATCACCTGAAGACAGCATCTGTAGAGTCCCTAGCTGAGCATGGTCTCAAGCTGGCTACAGATAGAAACACTCAGACAGTTCCTAGTGGTCCAGATGCTCAGGCTGCGTGCAGCCCAGCCCAGCACGAGTCTTCAGGCTGGGGTCCTGCCATCTTGGCTTTTATAGCTCGTCAGGTGATTCTATTTTGCAACTAAAGTATTAGGCACTGCGCTTCTCCACGGGGAATCACTCAGCCAGAGTTTCTTTTTAAAAGAACTGTAGTTTGTCATTGTCTCTGAAGTTTTCAGAATACCAGCCATCTCAGGTTGGAGTACACACACCCCACTGCACAATAACAGTCACAACCCAAGTCCCACTCATCCAAAGGGTTCCTACTGACCCCCAGTCCTGCAACTGTCACCAGTGTTTTGAAACATCCACAGACCGGTGGAGGCTTTTGTAGACCTGGTGTGATGTCTGCCAGTTTAAGGAATCTCAGTTTATTCTGTATTTGAAACGTAAAATTTTGGTCTCTAGTTCTTCTGTTTTACCGTCATCCCTCAAGTTTTGACCAGATTTTCAGTAACTTATACACAAATTTACATTTAAAAGAAGTTGGGTTTCCACATGAACCAGACTTGGCAAAGAAGGCAAAGCCTCAGTAGAATCTTGGGGCTCTGCACTGATTTTGATTGAGTTGAGAAGGATGAGGATGAGCAAGTGGGTACACCTGGCCAGGGCAGGGGTGCACAGACAGGGTCATTTAGAGGTGGAGGGGGTGAGTAGTCAACCCAGAGCACCGGGTCGGAAAGGAGTGTCACTCACACACCAAGAGGGACTTCTCACAGCTTTGGGGAGGAATACTAAGCGGCTCCTGTTGGGGTCTTCCAAACACGGATTTCTTGTCCTGTGTGATCCCCGCAGATAGGACTTTCGTCTCAGAACCCCCCAAAGCTTACGAGACACCTTAAAAATGTAGCCATGTTCGGTTAACAACTAAAAGAAGAATGGGTTGCTTTCTAGGTTGGTCAGTTAGTGTATTTAATATAAATAATCAATAATGCTTCTATTCTTGTTATTATAATTATATTATTATTATTATCATTATTCTTCAGCTCTATGCCAGGTTTGTGAAGTCATCTTCATGTCCCACTTGCAAAGGTGCCCCTGTCTGCCAGGAGTTATTTTTAAAGCCCTAGTCCCTAGCTACTGAATTCCAGCTCATATTCTGTGGGAACTAAAACACACGAGGAAGCTAAATTTAGCCTAGAGAGCAGCTCATTTCATCCAGAGACTCACATCTGACCCTCTTAAAAACATCCAATGACAGATTACAGCAGGTTGGAAAACATCCTCCAATTTAAAGTGAGGAGTAAATTCAAGTTGCCTCATCTTGCAGCTGCGCTGGAGCCTTTGCGAAGTGGATCTGATTACAGTCCATTTTAGGAAAATAAGATGGTACAGTGCCTGCACTCAAAAAGGAAGAATCAGAGACACACGTGCAGCTGGACTGAAAGAGCATTGGTGGGGGAGGCTATTGGCCAAGCCACTTCTCCAGCCACCCCATCTCTCACCAGTGAGCCCTCTGCCTCTCCGCACAGCTGGCATCCCTTATCTACCTGTTGGAAGGCATCCCTGAAGGACAGCCAGCCAGCCATGCACCTCTGCATCTATCATACCCTGAGGCCTTCCTCTGTGGAGCAATTGTGAGTCCCAGCATCACAGGCAGGCTCCAGCCCTTGGGTCAGCCTATGCATGCCCATCTGTGCCCATAACTCGGGTCTGTAACAAGAGCAAAGACAAGTCGGTATAGTGTCTTTCTCGTCAGGGTGACAAAGTATTCATGAAAAGCAACCTAGCAAAGGAAAGGTTTGTTTAGGCTCCAAGTTTGAAGGCACAGTCTTCATATCAGGGAAGGTCTGTCAATAAAGGTGACCCTCTGGTGGCTGCAGGAGCACCAGGCAGCTGCTCGTATCTTTTCCACAATCGGAGGCAGAGAAAGATGAACACCGGTGCTCAGGTCACTTTCTTCTTTTTTATTCTTTCTGAGACTCTAGCCAATGGGATAGTGCTGCCCACACTAAGGGTGACCTTCCCACCTTTTAGGGGGAAAGCCCTTGTAAACACACCCAGAGGTTTGTATCCATGCTTATTCTAATCTAGTCAAGTTAACAGTGAATATTAACTATAACAGTTCCACCCCAAGTGTGTCATTTCAAATTATAATATTCCACCTCTGAGCCTGAAGCTTAATCTTCATCTCATGATGCAAAGTGCAATTAGTTTGTTTCTGAAATTCTCCACAATCTCTAATAGTTCCAATTCTGTTCAAAAGTCCAGAGCCGGGCAACTGGCTCCGTGGATAAAACATTTGCCGTACAAGTGAAAGATCTTGAGTTCAGACCCCCAGGTGCCCATGGAACATCCAGGTAGGCATGAGGGTTGCATGCAATCTCGGTACTGAGAAAGCAGAGATGGGGAGTGGCAGGGGATAGCCTGGGCAAGCTGGCTACCCACACCAGCTAGATTAGTGAGTTCTGAATTTAGTTGAGAGATACTGACTCAAGAAATAAAATGGAGATTGATCATTAACACGTACATGTACACATATACCTACATGCATACACACCACAGAAGAGAGATTAATCCAAAGTTCAAATTCTCATCTGAGACTCGGATTGTGTTTGTGTGTCAGGGAGGATGTGTGGGTCAGAGGACAACTGTGTGGACTTGCTTCTCTCCGTCTGCCTTCCTGTGGGTTTCAGGGATTGGCCGTCAGGCGTATCAAACTGGCATTTATCTGCTGAGGCAACTCAGGTGCCCTCAAGACAAGCTCTTAACTATGAGCCTCTGTAAAATATAAAAGCAAGTCATATTCTTCCAATATCCAATGGCACAGAGTAAACATCCCCAGTCCAAAAGGCAAGGAAGGGGGAAAGGGAAGAAGAGAGGGAGGGAGGGAGGGAGGGAAAGGGAGGGAGGGAGGGAGGGAAGGAGGGAGGAAGGGAGGCATAGCAATGAAAGACCAGGCCAAGGCAGGGCCAAACACCAGTCCTGCAGCTCCATATCTGCTGTCTGAGCTCCAGTCCCACCCTCCAGCTCTGAGGCCTGCAGCACACATTGATTTGCCTGGGCCAGCTCTACTATGTGCCTGAAATCCTCAATAAGCATCCAATGGTCCTGGCATCTCCAACATCCTGAGCCCCCGCTGCCATTTAGGCTTCCTTGCCACAGTGTTGTACAATGACTTCTCACAGCCTCCTTTCAGAGAATCTAACCCTGACAAGCACTGCATGACCTCGGCTGCTTTCTAGACCTTGGCGCCAGTCTCGGTGCCTTGTGTATGGCTAGGGTCACCTGATCAAACAGTAAATAAGAGAACTGCCCAGTCTCTGTCAGGTGGAATGATTGTGGCTGGGGTCTGCCTTTGACACTGCCTGTGCAGAGAAGCTCGGAGACAGGTAGAAGCATTTTTCCTTCGGGGTTATCATCCATACAATCACTCGGGTGAGAGAACATGGCGATATCTCTGTGGTCACATGACCGTGGGCATATCAAATAACCATTATCACATCCGAGTCCACAGGAGTTATAAATACACTGTCATAGGGCTCCAAGTGGAGGACAGTGGAGTAATAACAATAGAAATAGCCTACTCTCCGTCAGGCCATCAATGCTGAAGAAGCCATTCTGAAACCAATTGCTCCGTGATGGAGAGACAACCAGAGCCATCTGGAAGAAAACTGCAGATCTTCCAGAAGATGAGCAAAGAGCCTCAGATCAGAGCTGGGACTCCTGAACTTGAGTTCCACACTGCACTGGTGGCAGGAGACCTGGACCACATTCGACCCCTCATGGACCAGTGCTTCTGGGATGCCAACGTGGTGTTTGAAATCAGTAATGAAGAGATGGAATGGCAGGTGACATCCCTGGCCACCTTTGGGCTCTCAGGTATCCTGGTTCCTCTAAAGCTCTATTGTGCCACTTTAAGCTTCTACTAACCCTCTGGAAATGTGTGCATCCTTCCTGAAGGGAGGGTACACAGACCCTGCCTTTGGGGAGTGTCTGTAAACAAATTTGATTTGGTGGGTAATGAGCTACCAAAGGGAAAATGATGGGTGAGAAGCACCCAGCTGGTGGCACTGAATGTGTTTCGTACCTTGAAAGCAAACCCTTGGTTTAGCTGTTGATCTTGGCAGCTAGGGAGCTAGAGATTAGGCAGACCTCTGACACAAAGCTCCGTGTGAGGTCGTTCTGTGAATCGATGACCACCACAGTACTTTGGCAGTGAGTATGCCATCCTACAGACCATACAGAGTCAACAGAGAGAAGAACACTAACTAGGCTTGCAGCAGAGCCTCCTCTTGGAACCTAGAGAAGCCAGAAAACAAGAAAGGGGAACTAAATCCATAGATCCTTGTGTTGTGTGTGACAGGGCATGCTCTTAACACTTAGATATGACTGCTATGTGCTGAGCCATCCAGATGGACCCAGGCTTTAGGGCTGGGAGCCTGTGCTAGGCACCTACCTGCTGTGCGCTCCTGTGTTGAAATCCACCACAGCTCTGCCAGGCCATAGGAAATTGAGGATCTGTGGCCAGTGTCCCAAGTCCTAACCTGTGAGCTCTAGCAGGCTAAATGCAGATAGATGACTCTTTACCAACATATTTCTGTTTAAATCTCTCAACAGCAAGGGGGAATTAGACCCAAAACACTGCCAAAGAGCTGTCCTGTTTGTAACAAGCATTGCTGGCTGGCAGGTGCCAGTTCTATGGGTCTGGCTGTACCGCCTCCTAGTGAGACCTATCTGGGCATCCCTCCTTCACCTGTCCCAGACCAAGAATGTCAGCTGCTTGAATGCCAAGCCATGTTTAGTGTTTAAATCACACATTACCCAACTCCGGTGGACTCACATGTGCACAAATGGCAAATCCCAGAATGTTTGTATAATCCATCATTTTCATCTTGTCAAAATCTAGTCCCCACCCCCATGCTAATGACCCTAATTGCTCCACAACCTTTCCAGAACACATCTGCAGGGCAGGACATTAGAATGTGCTGAGAGCCAAGGATCCAGGAAATGGCGGCAGTCCAGTTAGTACAGCCCAAGCTCAGTGAGGACCAGGGTGGCAGGGGCTCAGGGCTACCTGGATTCTGTGGTATTTTTTTTTGCCCAGCCGCATGACTCCCCAGAGCAGAAACAGCCCCCGGGAACACTGACTCTTGAGACAAGAGTCTCTCAAGGGCATGAGGCTTGTCAGCTAGGCTAGGCTAGCCAATCAGTGGGCCCAAGGGTCTTCCAGCCTCCATCTCCTCAGCACCGGGATTGTAAGCACAGACCAGCATGCCTGGATTTTGTGTGTGGACTCTGGAGACAAAACTCAAGTCCTTGTACTTTCAACTTTCCCAACTGAGTGATCTCTCCAGCCCAGAAGTTACGTTTTCTTGCTGGCATGGAGGACCCTCATCTGCCCAGGACGTACAAGTCTTGACTCATCAGGGTGGGCGTACAGAACTGGGGTTGGGAGGAGGCTCGGAACTTTGAAGACTCTGGACATATCAGCAGACTCTATCTTGGGAAATGCACCAAAGCAGGGGTCCAAGGTATGATCCCTGAGGAAGGCAGAGGGCCCACTCTCCTCAGGAAGATCTACCCCATCCCTGTAACCAGACTGTCTTCCTTAGAAAAGAGAGTCCAAACCCAGGCAGACCCCACCCCACACCTGTCCCCAATCTCTGAGCCTCTGAGTACTGTCCCTTTAACCAGTGGTGACAGTCACTCCCCCACTTTGCCCCCACTTTGCCAGCTGAGCAAACAGCTAGCTCCAGGCTGGGCCTTGGGGACAAGCAGCAGGCTGGGATTCTCTGACACAGGCAGGTAGGTAATTAATGAGTGTGGGCTTTCAAAACAGCCCAGCATGAGTCCCAGGAAGGAGGTTGGCCTCAAAAAGGGTCTCCTGGGCAGCTCATTACAGCCACCTCATCCTTCCATCATGACAGAAAGCCCTCTTGCCCTGTGAGTACCTGTCCCTTGATGGTATTCACTGGACACACCCCTGACAGGTGCTCCTGGCCACTAACAACCTTGCCCCTTCATGAAAGCAGAGAAGTGTTCAGAGAAGTCACACACAGCATCTATTCATTCATCCATCAAGGAAGAGCAATACTGCACACACACACACACACACACACACACACACACACACACATCTGAAAAGTCCCGCCCATGACCCAGAAATGGGACCTATCTCCAGTGTAGCACTCTCAGCCTCTTCTTTCTCTTCTCTCTCCTCGATCCTGTCTTTTCCTCATGTGTCTTTCTGCTCTCTGTCTGGTGTATACATCTCTAACTATACTTCCAAGTGACTCTCTTCCAAGGTACACATGCACCTGGTTGGTACTCAGCTCTAAGATGTGGTTTCACCCTCCAGTCTCAGCGAACGGCTTACCCCACCGGTTCTTCCGTTTGCCCCGTTCACCTTATACCTTGTCCCCTTCCCTCCCAGGCCTCTGGACCCTGGAATACAAGCGGGAGCTCACCACCCCGCTGTGCATCGCTGCGGCCCACGGCCACGAGTCCTGCGTGAGACACTTGCTCAGCCGCAAAGCTGATCCGGATGCCAGCCCTGGAGGTCGTGGTGCCCTACATGAGGCCTGTCTCGGAAGCCATACTGCTTGCGCACGACTGCTACTGCAGCACGGAGCAGACCCAGATCTGCTCAGCTCCGAGGGCCTGGCACCCCTGCACCTATGCCGCACACTCGCCTCGCTTGGGTAAGACGTGTCCCCGCATCGCAGACTGGTCCAGGGACCCAGATTGGAGGTCTCAGGCCTAGACTCAAGTCTGGCCTTTGGCCACGTGATCCTGGATCCGGGTCCATATTTACTCTTTTTCCAGACCATTGACTCAAGTAGGAACCCTGACCCCACTTCCCAGGCTGGGTACCTCTGTATCCCTAGCCCCTAAGCGGGAGGTATCCTGAATTTGGTCCCCAGGGCAGAATTTATGTGTTCTCATCCCCAAACCTGGGATTGTAACTTTAGTCCTCAGGCCAAACATCCGTCTGTTCCTAGTCTCCGGGCTCAGGATCCTAAGTCTACTCCCCACGTGAGAGACCCTGATCCTGGTTCTCAGGCTTGGAATTCTGGCCAGTGATCCTGACCCACAGCATCAGGCTGGGATCTTTCAGGCCCATGCTGGGATCAGTTCTGAGATTTACCCTAGTCTCCAGGCCGTGAACCCCGCCCCACCGGCGGCTGGACCATCCCGGACCCCGACCCCGCCCCTCCGGCGCGGACCCGGGCGGGTTAATTAGCGCTTGATTGCGAGCGCGCGGGGCGCCACGCCGCGGTAATGAGCCTCTGATCACGGCCTGCAGACGTGGCGCTGAAGAATGCTAAAAGGCCACTGGCGGGGTTGGAGGCTGAAAAATTAGGGTTTTTAATGATAATTTTATGCAGAATAATTGTCACAGTGTGACATAAATGGTTAGCTTCTCGGGCAGGAGCTTCCGAGGCCCGCAAGGACTCCACCCGCCCGGGTCGCGCTGCCTGGGGTGGAGAGAATGAAAGGGGCCCCAGCGACCTCGGTGCTGCTGTTTGGCGTTTTCTGCCAGGGTTGTATCATCTCAACATTTCTTTTCGAAGGTTCTAGCCCCTACTCTTGCTTTACAATTAATTGCTTGGATGTTTTCTCTGTAGTAGCGATAACATAAAATCACCCCCATCCCACACTTGAATCTTACTGGGGTCCGCTGCTCCCCACCTGCCCAAAGTTACCAGGGTCTCCCGCCCCTTAGAAGCGCGAGCCGCTAGCAGGCAGGGATGCTAGGCTCCAGGTCCAGAGTGGAGGTGCCTGAGAGGCCCTCAGACTCCCAACATCTTGAGAGTAACAAAGCTCAGGCAATGTTTTCAAAGCAGCGGCCCCACCCTGTGAAGGACATCAGTAAGTCGCCCGTGTTTAAAAATCCCAACAAGTTGTAAAAACTCTTATTAAGTAGAATGTAACATTTGCTGAGCAGTGGTGGCAGAGACGGAGGCAGGCAGAACTCATGAGTTGGAGGCCATCCTGCTCTACAGAGTTCCAGGGTAGCCAGAGCTACCCAAAAGAACCCTGTCTCGAAAAACAAACCAACTAACAAACAAAACATCATCAACAAAAATGTGCTGTCTACTTTCTTGTTCTTAACATAATTCTTCTGAGATATGTCCATGTTGTCGCGAGTACCCAATAGTTCGTTCCTTTTTTGCACTAAGTACTATTCCATGGTGTTGGTCCTCGACAGTGTGTTTTATCCATTCCTAACTGAAAGAAAGATATTTAAACCCCTGAAGGGATGTAGTTCAGGGTAGGGCACTTAGCTAGCATTTGTGGTACTATGGGTTCAGTCCTAGTTACTTCGATCAATAGATAGACAGACAGACAAACAGATAAAATAATGAAAGATTGTTTCCAGTTTGGGGTTGTTGCAAATCAACTATCCCTGAGCAATGTGTCCTTTTTCTAAACCTTTATTCCTTTTGGGTAAACCTACAGTCTCAATAACTAGCCAGTCTTCTCTTATCTATGAAGAATAGGAGTTTTTCCTTTTGATAAAGTTCAATTTGCCAAATTTACTCTTTCTGGGTATATGTTGGGCTGTTTTATCTAGAATTTCTTTGCCTGACCCAAGTCCACAGAGGTTTTCTACGTTTTGTCTACAGGCTTAAATCTTACAATCCTACATTAAAATCTGTATGGATTCATTTTGCCCAGACTTTAACCACCTTGAATTGTAACTTTGAGGCCAAGGTAACCCCAGACACTTACTTTGTCCAGTTTCTCGAGAAACTAACTAGACAAAAGCCTGCTAATGGTGTGAGAGATCTGCAGCACTCAGAGCCTGGCTGCAGGGGTGTGCTGGCCCTTTGATATTAGCCTAGTGTCTTAGTCAGGGTTTCTATTTCTGCACAAACATCATGACCAAGAAGCAAGTTGGAGAGGAAGGGATTTATTCAGCTTACATTTCCACATTGCTGTTCATCACCAAAGGAAATCAGGACTGGAACTAAGCAGGTCATGAAGGAGGAGCTGATGCAGAGACCATGGAGGGATGTTCCTTACTGGCTTGCTTCTCCTGGCTTGCTCAGCTGGCTTTCTTACAGAACTCAAGACTACCAGCCCACAGATGGTACCACTCACAAAGGGCCCTCCCCCCTTGATCACTAATTGAGAAAATGCCTTACAGCTGGATCTCATGGAGGCATTTTCTCAACTGAAACTCCTTTCTCTGTGATAACTCCAGCTTGTGTCAAGTTGACACAAAACCAGCCAGTACACCTAGGGTAAGTTAGATCCCTTTCCACTGCAGTGAACTCACAATGGTCCTCTGTTTCTGATCTAAATCCCAGGTAACCAAACTCCATTTGCTGCCTGGAGGGATGGCATATGACTTTAACCCCAGAACTCAGGAGACAGAGGCATGTAGGTCTCTGTGAGTTCCAGGACAGCCAGAACTACACAGACAAACCCTTATCTGGAAAAAACAAACAAAGAGATCACAGTTCACTACATACATAGATTCCCCCAGCAATTTACACCATGTGCAGAGAGCTGCCTCACAGCGCTGTGACCTGCTGTCATATGCTAAGACTGAGCTGATCAAAAATAGAAAAAAAAAAATCAGTTGTGAGGAGTAACCAAAGTCACTAGTTGGTTTTGTGACTTTGCTTTTCCAACTGTTCCAGCAGAGATTTCTCTGGCTTTCCCTCAACATAGTTACTCTGAGGTACACCCATACTGCTGTGTACAACCCATAGATCAGTCCTTTCTCATGCTCAGTGATATGTTGTGGTGGGAAATACTGCTTCAGGGGTGGGTCAAACCTGTTGGTGGCAAAGCCCCTTCCTTTTCCCAGTCCCTTGCCTTTGCAAATTGTCCCAAAAAAACAATTAATCAGGACCGAGTAGATGGCGTTGATCACCAGTGCTCATATTTAAAAGCCAGGCATAAAGGCATGCGCTTATTTTCCTGATTTCTTTTATTTTTTGAAATTATAATATTATATAATTTCTTTACCTTTCTTCCCTCCGAATATTCCAACACGCACTTCTAATCCTGGTGCTGGGGAGGCAAAGGCATATGGCTCCCTAGTGTTCACTGGCCCACCAGCCTCACTTATTCAGTGGCTCCTGGACCAATAAAAACCCTTGTTCAAAACAGGAGGTGGGGAGCCAGGCAACGGTGGCACACACCCTTAATCCCAGTACTCAGGAGGCAGAAGCAGGTAGAACTCTAAGTTCAAGCCAGTCTGTTTTACAGAGTAAGTTCCAGGGCAGCCAGGGCTACACAGAGAAACCCTGTCTTGAAAACACACACACACACACACACACACACACACAGTTCCTAAAGAAAAACACTCAAGGTTGACCTCTTGCCTCTACAAACAATCACACACAGAGATATAAATCAAGTGGCCGTTCATATCTGGCATCATTTCTAGACTCTCTTGCCAAGTACACACAAGATAAGACACAGTCTTGCTGGTTTAACTGGCCATAGCACAGTGAGCCAATTTGTTGCACAAACACTGAGAGGAAGAGCTGCCATGGCTACTTCACAGAGTCCTTATCTCATAGCCCAGACCAAAGAGGTGGATGAATCATCCATGTGAATGGAAGGATATCTCACTGCAAGCCACAACGTCTGAGCATTCCTCCCCTGAGCAGCTTTTGTTTGTAGCTCTGATCTGAGGGAGTGAGGAAAGAAGCCTCCTCAGAACTCAGAAAGGGACAGGAACCAGCCCCATGGCTGCCATCAGGGAGGCAAGTGGCCTCACGGTGACTCCTTCTAAGGATTCAAGAAAACAGCTGGATACTCTACTAAGACTGTCTCAGCAGTCAGTCAAACAGATAGTGTGGTCAAAATGGCCGCACACAAGATGGCCAGGGTGGAAGAGCCATCCCCTATGGATCCATTCATCTATTTCCCCACCAACACAGCCTTACCTTGACTGTTATAACTGTGTAGTAGAACTTCAGAGTAAGCCCTCAGGGGGCTGGAGAGATGGCTCAATGGTGAAGAGCACGGGCTGCTCTTCCAAAAGAGACAGGTTCAATTCCCAGCACCCATATGGCATTTCACAACTGTCTGTGATTCTAGTTCCAGGAGGTCTGACGCCTTCACACAGACAGAACACCAATGTACATCAAATTTCAACTTAAAAAAAAAAAGACCAAGCCCTCAAACATTATTTTCCAAGTTGTTTTGGCTATTGTAACTCATTTGCATTCCATTTGAATTTTAGGTTCAGTTGGTCAACTTTTACATGATGTCTGCTGGGTTTTGACTAGGGCTGCCATGAACACATACATTAGTTTGGAGAGAGTAACCATCATAAGCAAACCTTTAGGTTTAGGTTTCCAACGTATGGATTCAATTCAATAATAAAATAATAACTTTATTATTCACTCCCGTTTATTTAGACCCTCTCTGTTTTTTCTCAACTGTGATTTGTCATTTTCTGTATGTGGGGTTTCAAATGTTGTAAAGATTTATTCCTGATTCATATGTATACACACACACATACACACACACACACACACACACACACACACACATTTGTTTGCTGATTGGTGTGAGAGGATATTGCTGTATAGTTCAAGCTGGCTTCAAATTCATAATCTTCCTGCCTTGGCTATTTGAGAGCTGATCACAAATGCCCCCCATGTCCACTGCCCCTTAACTAATCTTGACACAGTCTATAGTCAGCCGAGAAGGAACTCTCAGTTGAGGGATTGCACAAAGGCTAGTAGGCATGTCTGTGGATGATAGTCTTGACCGTTAATTGATGCAGGGGGCCCAGTCCACTGTGGGTGGCATCATCCCTAGGCAAGCAGTTCTGGTCTGCATAAGAAAGCCAGCCAAACAAGACCTGTGAATGAGGCAGCAAACAGCATCTCTTCATAGTTTCTGCTTCAAGTTCTTTCTTGAGTTCCTCCTATATACTATCCTTATATACTAAAAGTCCCCCTAAATACTATCCTTATATACTATAAGTCTTCCTATATACTATCCTTATATACTATAAATCTTACTACATACTATCCTTATATACTACAAGTCCTCCTATATACTATCCTTATATACTATAAATCTTACTATATACTATCCTTATATACTACAAGTCCTCCTATATACTATCCTTATATACTATAAATCTTACTATATACTATCCTTATATACTACAAGTCCTCCTATATACTATCTTTATATACTACAAAGTCCCCCTATATACTATCCTTATATACTACAAGTCCCCCTATATACTATCCTTATATACTACAAGTCCTCCTATATACTATCTTTATATACTACAAGTCCCCCTATATACTATCCTTATATACTATAAAT
>JADRCH010000116.1:1730103-1766346 GCA_019843965.1 Rhynchomys soricoides | reverse complement strand
ATATACTATAAATCTTACTATATACTATCCTTATATACTACAAGTCCTCCTATATACTATCTTTATATACTACAAGTCCCCCTATATACTATCCTTATATACTATAAATCTTACTATATACTATCCTTATATACTACAAGTCCTCCTATATACTATCCTTATATACTACAAGTCCCCCTATATACTATCCTTATATACTACAAGTCCTCCTATATATTATCTTTATTCTTATTTCATTGAGACATGACCTCACTGTGTAGCCCAGGCTGGCTTGGAACGCTTCAGACAGATCAGATTGACCCTGAACACACAGATTCTCTTGCCTCTGCCTCCCAACTTAATCAAAGGTGTTCAGAAATTTTGCTTTGTGTGACTTTATAAATTCATTGAGAGTTATTTTATAATCCGAAATATGGATTATACTGCTCTCTTGGTAAATACCCTTATATACTTTAATCTGTATTTGGCGGTTGTGTGATTCAGCATTCTAGGAAAATCAACCGCATCAATTTCCCTAGGCCTACCAATACCTCTGAGTACTTAATTCACTTTCTTCACCCTAGTCAAGTTATTGAAGAAGGAGTTAAACTCTCTCTGTGTGATTGCTGTTTGCCTGGATATGTGCCTGTGTACTGCATGTATGCAGTGCACACAGAGGCCAGGAAAGGGCATTGGGGATGTCCTAGGTACTGGAATCAAGGATGGTTGTGAGCCACCATGTAGGTAGTGGGAATCTAACATGGGTCCTCTGAAAGAGAAGCCAGTGTGGCTCTTAACCACAAAGCCATCTTTCCAGCCCCAGTGAGATGGTATTCTTAATCTTTAGTGATCTTTTTGGGCTATAATATACCTTGTCTGATATTAAAAATAGTTACTTTAGAAAGCTGGGAGCAGAAAAAAAAAGTCTTCCCTAAGGATGGTTATCCAATACCAAGTGACTAGCCTTGAAATCACATATATATATAGATATAGATGTAACATTATATAAACTGAATAGGTTGTATTTATATGTTTACAACTGTGTGTGTGTCTGTCTGTCTGTCTGTGTGTATGTGTATAGCAACAATTAAATTTAAAAAAACATAAATTTAAATTTGGGAGAATACACAGAAGTGGGTGCATGTGAGGGACTGGATGGAGGAAAGGGAAGGGGGAAATGGTATCATTACATTTTAATTAAATTAATTCTTAATTAATTTTAATGAATAAAAATTAAAAATAAGAAAAATAATCATTTAAAGTAGATGCTCTGATAGAAATACGGCTGTCCTGACTAGTGTTAGCATTTATGTCTCATCGGTTCTATTATTACTGTGTAACAAATCAGCACAGACTTAAAACAACACAGTTAGGGGCTGGAGAGGTGGCTCTGCTGTTAAAAACACTGCTCCTCCAGAGACTCCTCATTCAGTTTACAGCACCTACAACAGTAGCTCATAACTATCTTTAATTTCAGTTTCAGGGGACCTGATTCCTCCTTCTCACCTCCATGGGCACTAGGAATGAATGTGGTACATAGACATTTGGGCAGGTACTCAGATGTACACAGAAAATTAAGATGGACTTTTAAAAAACCCATTTATTACGCCACAATCTCTGTGATTCAGGAGTTTGGCCACAATTTAGTTGGGTTTTCTGCTTTTAGGCTTCTCATAACTGACATGAAAGCCTGTAGTCTGGTTTGAGTGTCCAACTAGAGAAAACCTGTGGACAAACCCATGCAGTTACTGGCAGATTCAGTTCCTTAAGGAATGCTGGGTTGAAAGTCTCCATTCTTCATTGGCTGTGGATGAATTCAGTTCCTTACTGCCTAATCCTTTCCTGGTGCTATGACAAAATGCTTTAGGCTGGATAGTTTAAAAATCGCACATATTTATTTCCCCCATTTCTGAGGGTGAGGCTGGGAAGTCCAAGACAGAGGTACCAGCACAAGCAGATCTGGTGAGGGCTCCCTCTGCTTCCAGCAGTGAACTGTGCTGTTGCATATTCATGTGGCATAAGAGGCAGAAGATACAGAAGATACGGAATGAATTCACTTCCCTCCAGGCCTTTTATACGCACTACTTGTACCTGTGAGCACAGAGAGCTTAAGACCTAATCACTTCCTAAATCCATCCATTTCCTCTTGATACTTTTCCATTGAGGAATGAATTCAAAGTGAATCTTGGAGACAGGTGCTCATTCAAGCCATAACCTTTGCTACATAGTTCTTTCTAGTGTGGCAGCTTATTTCAAAGTATGCAGGCTGAAAAAACAACAAAGTCTGCTAGCAAGATAGAAGTAGCAATTTCCTTGACCTACTGGCAGGAAAAAAAAAAAAAACAACTGTAACTTTTCCATAGAGTATTTGTTAGACACAAACCTAAAGTCTCATCCATGATCAAGAGAGAAAATAAAGGAAATGTTAAGATAAATGTTTGCTACAGGTTTGAACCAGCCTTCAATTTGCTTGTTTGCTTGTTTGCTTGTTTGTTCTCAGAGTCTCACATATCCTAGCTGGCTTCAGATTCATTATGTAGCCAAGAATAAGTTTGAACTTCTGATTCTTTCGCTACCATCTCCCAAGTGCTGAGATAATGTACATATGCTACTGGTTTATGAAGTTTTGTTTTTGTTTGTGTTTTGTTTTTGAGATAGGGTTTCTCTCTATGTAATTCTGGTTGTCCTGGAACTTGCTATGTAGGCTGGCCTTAAACTCAGAGATCCCCTCGTCTCTGCCACCTGACTATGTTTTAAGTGAGTTTCTTATAGGCAGATTGTAAGTGGATCTTGCATTCTTTTATATACTCCCCCAAGCCTCTTCCTTTTAATTTGGCATTTGTGTCATTTACATTTAATGTAATTTTTGTCTTGTTAAGCTCAAGTTAAATCTTAAATCTATTCTTTCTTTATTCTCTGTATCTTCTTCTGCCTTCTCTATTAAGTATTCTTCATTTTATATACATTTTGGTATACTATAAGTACAAATTTGGTTGCGGTATTAGTAAACAATATTGAGCAAATTTATTGTGATGACTTACAATCTGTAGTTCAATTAGCCCAACAATGGGCAGCTGTAGATGGGAAGTCCAAGAATCTAGTAGTTGCTCAGTCCCAGGAGACTTGTTTCAGCTGCTCTTCTGTAGAAGTAGGTTCTAACAAATGTGCTGGCAAGTAAGTGCAAGCAGACAAAGAGTGAATCTTCCTTCTTCCAATGTCCTTATGTAGACCTCCAGCAGAAGGTGTGGCCCAGATTAAAGGTGTGTACCATTGTGCCTGGATCTGGGACTTGCGTTGTACTAGGCTGATCTTGAACTCAGAGATCTCCTTGACTCAGTCTCCTGGAATTAAAGGCATGTACTACCTTGCCTGGGCCTAAGCTTTTCATATGCCTCAAGATCTCCATGCCACCAAGATCCAGGTCAAAAGCCTGTGTCTTCCAGCCTCAAGATCTGGATCACAGGTGTGCCCTCCAATTCTGGATTGTAGTTCATTCCAGATCTAGTCAAGTCGACAACCAGGAATAGCCACTACAATTGGGTTATAGTAGTGATCCCTTTTGGGCTTTACCCTGTACATTACCTTATTTTAGTCTGACCTCCATTAATGCGTACTATAAAAATCATAGGACAGTATATCTCTTCTCATTCTCTTGCTATGGGTATCATATACTTTACTTATACATTTAAATCCCATGATGCATTGCTATTATCATTTAACAGGCAATTATCTGCTAAATATGTTGAAATAATACAAAAAAAGAAGATTTTACTTCTACTTATGGTACCCTTTCTTCTCATTGCTCTGTGGAAATCCAGGACTTCTTCTGTTATCATTTTCCTTCGGCTCCAAAGACTTTCCTCAATGGTTCTTCTGACAAGAGTCTGCTGCTGCTGTTGTTCTCAGTGTTTGCTGTTTGAAAAACAGTTATTTCTTTTGAGTGTTTGAAAGGTATCTTTGCTGGTAAGGAGTTCTGAGCCAACAACTTGGTCTCTCTCCTTCCCACTCCCTCACCTTCTTCTCTCTTCTCCCCCCTCCACTCTGCCTCTCCTTCTTCTTCACGTTAGACACAACGCAGACTCACTGCATTCCTTCAGCAAGAAATGCGATGTCCTCTTGTCCATAGTTAGGAATTTCTATCACTCACTTGAAGCAATTGATAAGATGTACTTAACAAATTTAGAAATGTATTGACAATTATGACTTCATATGTCTTCGTAGAGCTTCCATCACTGTGACAAACATCTGACGAAAACAACTTAGGAGAGGAAAGATTCATTTGGGCTCATAGTGACATAGTTCACAGTCATTTGGGTCTGAGGTAAGGCAGAACCTCATAGCAGCAGGAGCATGGTGGATAAGGCCACTTAGCCCATTGGAGGCAGGATGGACTGCTCTTTGTTCCTCTCTTGGTTCTACACACACCCTCATTTTACATCCACACTTACTGGATGGTTCTACCTACATTCAGGTCTTTCCACCACCTGTATAATTGCTATAGTTATTTATGGAGACTGAAATATTATTTCATTATTTCCATTTAATTGGGGGGGGGTGTTTCCTCCCTTACTCTATATATTGGTTGGTCATCTGTGACTTCTTGGTGCAGGAATATTTTTTGGTCAAGAACAAAACTCCCAAGTATAGCATGTTCTAGTGGAAACTATGACCTGTTCAATAATATTTCACATGTAGTATTTACCACATCCCATACCTCCAAGGGCACATATATATTATTTACTTGTGTCTTATTAAGAATTAAAGTTAGAGAACACAAATGCAGCATGGTACCCTAGATTGGATCCTGGCACAGAACATGGATATGAATTTGGAAGAGCCAAATTCAGTCATCACACGGATATGAAATGGGTGAGCCAAATTCAGTCATCTCTTTCATTACCATTAGTCCATCAGAGTGAACCAATGTTAGTTTCCTAATGGTGAGGTGTATCTGATAATAACAGGAGACCTTGACTTGAAGAAGGGCTGGATAAGGGATTCTGTGAGCTAGTTTCCCTGTCTCCACAACTCTCCTGTGAATATGAAATGTTTGTTTAAAAGAAGTTTCTTTTATGCTTCATTTTATAACTAGTGCCTTTTACTAAGAACTGAGAATGCAGGACTTACTCAGAGCACAAACTACCGTGAGCCCTGTGAGTTCCTTTTGATAAGCCAACAGTTTGCATTTAGATCATAAGATGCAGAGATCTGGTACCAACCAGTAACACTGCACAGCTTATGCCCTTGCCAGAAACTAGCTAGCTTCCTGGCTTCTGGTGCTTTTTAAGCACCACGAAGGTGTACAGCATTGTTTTCTAAGGGCTCTGAACAGGACTCAGGACACGATGGTGTTCGTTAAGATCTCTTCCCCCACCCACAACCCCCTACACCTTCCTCTTGCTTCCTTCCAGTCATTTTCCCTTTCATTTCTCTCTGTGTGAACCTTTCTTTTTGGCCACTTAATCTGGGAGTTTTGTATCATTTAGATCCTTCTCATGGGGCGTGGGCAAGGCAGTTTAAGTTAAATAATAAATAAAGCAGAGTTTTAGGCAGAACCGTGAAAACAACTGACTTAGAACCCCTCTGATGTCAACGATCAAGCTGAAGACGCTGAAAATTCCACTGAACACCTCTACAATATCATAGCCCACTACTTTAAAGGGTAAAAAGTTAACAGAAGGGACTTGAGGGTGCAACCAGGCTTTATTTGCTCCAAAGAGTCCTTCTAAAGGCAGGACTCTGAGGAGGTCTGGCTTCAAGGAGTATAAACATTGTCACTTTGGGAGAAAAAAAGAACTACTTTCTCTGGGACCTTTAATACATAGTCAATTTTAGGTCATCCTTAATGTTTTTTTACCTCCTAGTAGCGAGAAGGTCGATGACCCACATACAGAGCCATTTGGTTTCCTCTGTCTTCTGACAATGGTCCTCATACCAAGGGACCCATCTCTGCCCCATTCCCTGTCAGTCAGCAATTCTCCGTGGGCACAGGACTTGAAAACCTTTGAGTCTCTGAGTTCTTGAGATTTAAAAAGGAAAAAAAATTGTCTGTGATTCCTTCGGAGCAGCAAGCTTCAGAATTCGGGATTCAGCACACGAAAGGGGATATGAGACCTTTGATCTAGTGGCTGTTTGAAGAGACTTTTTTTTTCCAAAAAAGAAAAGTTTCAGTAAAGTTCTTGTTTCCTACCTTGCAGGCTGCATGCCAGCGTCGCCCTGTTTGTTATTAGAGTACCCCACCCCATCCCGACCCTGTTCACCCTTTTATTTTTCTCTCTCTCAGCGATTAAAACCATCAATGGTTTCTGGAGTCCCTGATTCTTGTCCTTGGCCCCACCTTGATTGAAGCAAAGTCAAGAGGACTTGCTTCCTCCGTGAAATATATTAATAAGAAGCACACTGGCTCACTTTTTTGTTCCAGGTGTGTCAGTACTAAGTGAAAGATAATTCATAAGTCAGAATTGGACCCGTGAATGCAGCCAATTGAGGTGGGGTGGACATCATTGAAGGAAATCACTAGGCAATTCTGCTCCAGTTCTAGCCCGGCAGGTGGGACTATCTGAGCAGAGGGAAATGACATGCAGGCATCCTCCGTATCCATGCAGGATTAGTGCCAGGGTATCCATGGGTACCCAGAATCTGAAGATGCTAAATAAAGTCTGATATATGAAAAGGCCTCAAATTTTAATGGAAGCCACTTACATCCTCCAGGATATTTTAAATCACCTCTAGATTCTTAGAATGTCTAATGCAATGCAAGTGTTGTGTAAACCATTAGTGTGGTGTGTTGTTTAGAGACAATGGCGAGGAGAAAATCTGCCCATGCGCAGGACAGAGGAGTATCTGCGTATGCGCAGGACGGGGTGTACTTTTTATTCAAATATTTGCAATCCACAATTGTTTCAGTCTGTGGCCGTGGGACCTACACATATGGAGGAGCAACTCCCCTGCCTTCTCTGAAGCTTAACAAGCAGGTCTTCAGCAGGGACAATGGTTCAGATTCAGACTTCTAACTCCAACACCAATAGCCCCCACCTAGCGTCAGAGGCCTCGCCCAGTTTGTGGGCCCCAGTAGGGAATCCAGTAAGCAGCCCACCCCTGCTCCCATCAAGTACACAGGAAGGAAGTCTCGGTCAAAATAAATGTGAGGCATTTAAGGAATCAAGAAAGTGGGCTCAGGGTGCCCCACTTGGTGATTTGTTTGGAGATATCTGTCGCTCCCGAGTACTCACCCTTGTGGCCCTGAAAGACAAGACCATGCCCAGTCTAAAGATTAGGAAACTGAAGCACAGAGTCCAATGCTGTGCCAGTGTGGTGACACGCAGGGACACTGGCAGAGCCAGAACCCAAAGACAAGCAAGGTGCAGGCAGTGCTGAAAGATCACCTCTCCAAATCCTGCCTGTGTGCCAAAGTAATTCCATTCATCTCCATCGTTTATATTCAATCCTGTTCCACCCAGGCTCAACCTGAGCTGCCCCTTGAGAGCACCACAGGCAGAGGTCCTAAGTTTTCTGCTTCCCCCTGTATTTATTTGTTTGGGGGCATTTGTTTTGTTTTGTTGTAGCTGTTAGGTTTTTGTTGTTTTGGGGTTTTGGTTTTGGGTTGGGGGTTTGGATTTTTTGGTTTCTGGTTTTGGGGGTTTTTTGGTTGGTTGGTTGGTTGGTTGGTTGGTTGGTTGGTTTTGTTTTGTTTCGAGGCAAGATTTCTCCGTGTAGCCAGGTTGTTCTAGAACTTACTCTGCAGGCCAGGCTGGCTCGAACTTAGAGAAGATCCACCTGCCTCTGTCTCCCAAATGCTGGGAATAAAGGTGTAGGCCACCATAGTTTGTTTGCTTTCTGTTGCTACAATATGCTGACCAAAACCAACCTGAGGAGGAATAGGTTTACTTAGCTTAAAGATTACAGTCTATCACTGAAGGAAGTCGGAGCAGGAACTCAAGGCAAGAACTAAAGCAGAGACCATGGAGGATCATTGCTTTCTCTCATAGTTAACTGAGCCTGCTTTCTGATACAACCCAGGACTAGCTCAGATTGGCCCCACCCACAGTGGGCTGGGCCCTCCCTCGTCAATCATTGAACAAGAAAAGGCCCCCATAGGCTTGCCGACAAGCCAATCTGATGGATAGATTTTCTCAATTGAGGTTCTCCCTTCCCTGATTATTCTCTCCAGTTTGTCTCAAGTTGGCAAAACTAAGCAGCAAACTTCCCGGGTAGCATCTTATTGCCAAGAAACCAGGGCAAATCAAAGCTCGTCCCTCTAGACCAAAGCCTTGGGAGATGCTTCATAAAACATCCTGGTTACCAAGGAAATGCATCTTAAAGCCGCAATGAAACAGTCTCCATTTCATGCTGATTATAATTCAAAACAAACAAAACCCTGGCTGTTGTGTGAAACGCTACAATGTCTTTGGAAAACTGCCTTTCCTTGTAATACTAAATATGGAAACACCCGTTACCCACTTCTGGAGCTCTAGCTAAGGAAAATGAGGACACATATCTGCAGGAAGATGCATATGATCTCGGAATGATACACAAATGATCTCAGAAATTCTCTTTAGAATAATCAGAAAGACGAGACACCCACACACCAGTGAACACTAACAGAAGGCTGCATTTAAAATGTGGTCTGCCTGTGCAATTGATTATGGCCACAAAGTAAAAACAAGGGTGGTTTACTTTGTACACAAAGCGACGTGGGTACAAAGACAGGTGCAAAACCACGACAGATCCTCAGAAAGACAAAAGTAGACACTGTGAGAGAAGTCAGAGCAGCAGCTGCTTGTGCAGGGATGGCTGAGTGGTCCTTGGGAGCTGGAGATAGCGTGTTTGGAACTGATTATTCTTTTGTCAAAGTCCACTCAGGAGCAGTCTTGGGACCTATGTGTTTCCCTGTGTGTCTTTTACTTCAAAAGTCTTCAATCTTGTTTCGTTACCAACTTCTCCCCACCCCTGCCACCTTCTCTCTCCTATCACTCTGATGCCTTTGACTCATCTCTTCATCCAGAGTATTAGGATCAGGGGAGAAGCAGGAGAGAGAGGGGAAGGGAGGAGAGTGGGGAGAGGGAGAAATGCTGTTCATCTTTTTTTGAAGAAAGGACACTAGAGAAGTTTCTAGGAGATCAGATGTTATCTGGTGGCCCATGTGCAGTAAAATGCAGAATCGGTTTTTGAAATTGTTTTTCACTCAATTATGTCTCCATTTGCCAAGACACAGAGGTCCGTGTGCAATCTAGGGGACAGTTGGCCCCCAAACACCGCCACCCGCTGCAACCCATCCAATACCAGAAAGAAAAAACCAAAAACCAAGCAGTAGCCATTGCTCCATCAATTAATTATTTTCTAAAAGCTTAGTGTTTAGGGGAGATGGATCAGTGGGTAAAATGTTTGCCTCACAAGCACCAGGACCTAAATAATAATACTCAGATGTAATGGTATGTGCCTGTAACCTCAGTGTGAAGATCTACCTCAGTAGATCCCCACAGCGCACTGGCCAGCCAACCCAGCCAATCCCCCTTTAGTGAGACCCTGTCTCAAAATATAAGTGATAGAGGAAAAGTGGGGTGAATCTGTGAACTCTTGGAGCCTACCTCCAGTGGCATTCTTCCTCCAACAAGGCTCCGTCCACCTCCTAAAACTCCCACAATGTCCCCAAACAGCCCTACCAACCAAGGACCAACGTTCAAATACAGGAGCCTATGGGGAACACTTTTCCGTTGTTTTTCTATTTTATGCATGTGGGTGTTTTGTCTATGTATGATGCTTGTACCAGGTACCTGAGGATGACCGAAGATTACCCCAGAACTGGAGTTACAAATGTTTTGAGCTGCCATGTGGGTGGAATTGAACCCAGGTCTTCCAGAAGAGCAGCCAGTGCTCTTGACCACTGAGCCATCTCTCCTCTCAGCTGGGTAGTTTCTGTGGAAAACACCACAACCACAGATGTGGCATGGAAATGATAAATTGTTTAGTCCTGGGGTAGAACACAGAAAGGGCTTCATTTGTTTCTTTACCGTCCTCCAGAATCTCCTTGTCTCTTCGCCTGCTCACAAGCACCGTCTGTCATATCTGCCTTTCCAAACCCCTGCTTCTGTCAGAGGCATCAAGGGAAACGTTGAAAGTCTTCTGGAAGCTTGGAAAGAGTGTCATTCTTACGATCCAGCTGTTGCTGGGGCTGGTGGAGGTTGGTTCTGTGTTTAATGATGTCAGCTGTTCTTCTTATACCAAGCAGTTACTCCGACCTGTCTTAGAATTTTGAAAATATCAGTCAGTGAGAAGAAATCAAAACCCCTCCTGAGCACAGCACCCGACTGTGCTGGGTGTGACTGGGTTAACCCCACTTTGTCCCTGATTCAATTCCAAGTTCTCCTCAAACATATTCTTTACTGGTGGCTGTTTTTAAGGACGTGTGTTTTGTAAACTGATGGTTCCATGCATCCATGGGACAGATCTGTGTGTGTCATTACCTAGGCTACCACGCCTTCATTTTTAATGACTGCCTGACCTGGGCCGAGAGAGACGTGCCCCCATCAATTTGTCCTGCGGTTTCTCTCTCCAGCCTGTGATTCTGCATCTTCAGCCACTGCCCAGCATTAGACCGTGCCAAGGGTTAGCCTATTAAAGCTCTTCATTAAAACAGAAAGGATGTACATTTGCAACCCTCCAGACTGCGGGCAAGTGTCCCCATTGTGTCCCTATTTAACAAACAGCAACCTGCCATTAGCCCATCAGGCCAAGGACTCTTTTAGGTAAACATCTTCCTTTGGAGGCTGTGCTGCTTTAAGAAAGAATAGAAGAAAAAATGTTTATAATGTTTTCAAGGCTCCGTGATTTCTAACCTCCCACTGCACTGTTCAAAATTCCTCCTAGAGAGCCAGGCAGGAAGCAAATCGAGTCACTCTGATTATAAAATTTGCATCCTTTCTTGGCTGGGTACCTTCTTCCCAAAGGATGCTTCCCATCACGCTGTAGTTGTTTGTAAAGATCTTTCACCCAAGACAGACCACTTCTCATGATACTGCTGATGTGGAGGCAAGAGAAACACAAGGCAGAATTAAAAATACTGAGAGTCCCTAGGAAGAAATAGAACGCATCTCAGGGCAGCGACTGACAGTCCCCAAACCTTGGATGGATGAACTGGATCAGAGCCCCAGTTAAGTAAATAATAGGGGAAACGGCAGCAGTGCAGGAGAGATCGGAAAGACGGTCGTTAGCGAGAGGCATTTGTTCAACAGGCTTTTAGGGAATACAAATAATGAGCTAGGCGCAGCACTGCAGCCAACAGTCAGACACACTCTTTACACACAAGGAACCAACCGTTTTAAGATGAGAGACAAAGGTGCCAGCATTCTTTGAAAATGCAGTGATAGAGGTTTGGTGGTGAGTGTCCTGCTTGATCGTATGTATACTCACAAAGCAACGGGCAATACAGAGATGCAACCCTTGAGCCTGATGGTGTGGGGAAGGCGTCCCAGAGAAAGAGGGAAGGAAGAGAGGAAGTTGGTGGCCATGCCAGTGAGTCCCTGGGGAAAGTACACACGCAGGCATCAGGGCACGAAACTATGGGATGATCTAGGGTCTATCCTTGGACAGAGAGAACTGAAACCCAGCAGGAGGAGCTTTGGCGGGAGCTGTTGAGACCCAATGGAGCTGGAATAGGTGACACCCGTATCCCAGGGAAAGGGACGGGGCCCTAACAGGTGTGGATCCACCAACTTGCCACACCACAGAGATTTTTTTCTGGGTTGCATGAAGCTTGGTAAGCTGACAAATTAGGAGACTACTGAACATTCTAGAAAGGGGGGAGGGTTTCACAAAAGGCAACGACAGTGGGAATGATGAGAAGAAGGTGTCCAAGTGACTGTCACAGGCCAGGCTAGTCAGTCTCAGTGAGGGAAGGAGGGAAGAGCATAGAGAAAGGCAAAGAGCAAGTAAAGGGCAGCAATAGAGCCTGCCCTGAGGATGCTAAGATGACCGGAAGGGGCAGACATGGGGGAAGTAGATGGAGCAAATGTTCCTGCCCTGGCAGCCACAGGAACAGGTGCCGCTATTGGAGACACCAAGGGAGGGACTTCTTGAAAGCACTCCCAGTGGATCTGGGGTAAAGGCGTGGAGGCCAACAGATGCCCGAGAGCTGTGATACTCAGTCATCGAGCTGAAGTATCTACAGAGGGTACTAGCCAGGTGACTGGGTGTGGGTAACGACGTCCATGAAGGGAAAAGGCTTGAAGGACAGGAGGGCTGAAGGGGTGCAGATGCGGAGCTGTGTAATGATCCAAGTGGGATCACAACCAGGCTCCCAGGAGGGTCCTGCCTCCCCCAGCAGAGGTCAAAGCAGTCAAATGGAGAGGAACCAGGTGACAAAATATGGGGATGGCCATCCTCTCCTT
Organism: Rhynchomys soricoides; assembly: GCA_019843965.1. NCBI lineage: Eukaryota > Metazoa > Chordata > Mammalia > Rodentia > Muridae > Rhynchomys > Rhynchomys soricoides. The sequence goes on along the minus strand of JADRCH010000116.1, from coordinate 1,753,981 downwards.
AACAGAGGAAAATGAGGACTGGACAGTTACCACAGCGTTGCCTGAGGAAGAGAAGCCCAAACCGGAAGGAGAAAGTCAAGGAACCAAGTGCTCAGAGGCCACTGGGGTGGAGAATACAGACGCGGTTAAGCTGAGCTAGTCAGGTAGTGGGCAGGAGTATTATCCAGAGAGGGGGGTAGGGGTCTGGATCAGAGTCCCAGGAAACAAGCTGGGAGCACTGGAAGAGGGTCTGTGGCTACTTCCCCCATCTTGGGTTGGCAGACTACGTTTCCTGCCAGGAGGCTGGGCTGAAAGATCCAACATGATCCAACAGTCAACAGTGAAAGGTGAGATGTCTGGAGGGCTCCCAGGGGACAGGAGAGGCTGAGGAAGCTGCTCTCCTGTGAGAAGCTGTGTATCTGGAGTCAAAGGCAGTCTTGAATCCAGTTGGTGAGCCTAGAGGCAGCACTCTATCCTCCTGGGAGAAGATGGGGGGGAGGGGGAGTGATCACCCATGGGAATTAGAAACCTTGGGAGACTGGCTGGAAACAGGCATAGCCAAAGTGTACAGTTTGGTTAAGGAGGAAGGGATCAGAACAAATGACTCTTCCAATGAAAAAGACTCTGGTGCCTGTCTGAAAGAGTCAGAGTCCTTGAGGCAAGGATGAAGCCATGCCCCAGCTCCAAACTGGAGCAATATAAGGCTTGCCTTGCACCTTCTTTTCCAGCCCTTTCCAGGAAAGATGGGGTAGCCTGATCTAAGGGATTCTTTCTAGGCCTTAACCTCCAAATTTGACCAAGTCCAACTGAAGTCCGAGTGACCAGCGCACTGAACACTGTCATGTGGACATTACCTTCCCAAATACCACCACACAATTGCCATTCTCATCCTAAGTCTAAGTGCTTATAAAGTTCAATTGGTGACAAGTAGATCGGGACTTTGGGTTTGTCTTAAACTTGTTTTGTCTCAGCTCTGTTGGCTCCGCAGTGGGTGGCCTTGGCCCTGGAGCGCCAAAGTCCTGGCTTTGGCTGTTGCTCACCCGCCGATTGCGCCGTGGGTGGCGGGTCGCGGCTGGTCCCGCATGCTGGTGACCGATTTGGCCTCCTCGCAGGTGCGCTCAGGTGCTGCTGGAGTACGGCGCGACAGTCCAGCTGGAGGGTGGCCCTGGCCGAGACACACCCCTGCATGTGGCCGCCCAGCGCGGCCTGGACGAGCACGCGCAACTCTACCTGGGCCGAGGCGCGCGCGTGGACGCGAGGAACGGCAGCGGCGAGACGGCCCTGAGCGCAGCGTGCGGGGCGGCGGCGCGGAGCCCTGCCGAGCACGCGCGCTGCCTGCGCCTGTGCGCGCTCCTCCTGCGCGGCGGCGCGGCGGCAGACGCGCGCGACGAGGACGAGCGCAGCCCGCTGCACAAGGCCTGCGGCCACGCGCGCCCCAGCCTGTGCACGCTCCTGCTGCAGTACGGCGCCGACGCGGGCGCGCTCGACTACGGTGGCGCGTCCCCGCTGGCGCGCGCGCTGCAGACGGCCACGTGCGCGCCCCCGACAGCGCCGCAGCGCACGGTCCAGGCGCTACTAAATCACGGATCCCGCTCTGTGTGGCCGGATGCCTTCCCCAAGGTAAGGGGACTCTGGGATGGCTTGGCCATGCAGGCGCCGGACCTGCCAAGGCTCACACGCTGTGTGTCCAAAGTGGGGTGACCCAGGCAGCCGTGGGAGGGTCTGCATTTTCTCAAGCTCCCAAGGGAGGTGGAGGGTCTTGGGACCTTACTTTGAGGAGCGAGGACTTAGAATTTACTCCGCGGTTAGCCAAAAGAAAACATGAAGAGGCTCTACTGTTGATAAATATTCCAGAGTGTCACCTTTCGAAGTAGTCTCCCGGGAACTCTTGCTTCGGTGGTGCCATCACAGCGCCAGCTCCGAGGATTTCAGCAGCTCGTCTTTTGGTGTAATTTTAAGAAAGATGAAAATGAGTCTCTTGTCACAGCTGGCGTTTGATCTGCAGTGAAGTCACTCAACCTGCTCAGCGCCTTGTTAATGAGAGCACTCTATACCTTCGCAAATCCCTCACCCCTGCTGTGCAATTCACCCGAGGTGCCCTGTTCCGGTCACCCCAGGGTTTAGACCTCTACCCCTTGCCCTGGCTGTGCCTTTGCAAACTCTGCTGGGCTCACCTTGTCACTTTCTCTATCTGTGAGGTCATTTACCCATATAAAAGACTCAGGAGGGAAAAGGGCAAACAATGCTACTACAATAAAATCCCCAAGCAAATGGGAAGTACAATGATGTAGATGTACGAATATGCCATCATGAAATCATGAGGAAAAAAAAAAAAAAAAAACAAGTTCAAGGGACTTTGAGGGGTTGACGAGATGGCTCGGCCAGTAATACACTTGCAGCAAAGCACGAGAAATGAAGTTGGAATCCTTGCTTCCATGTAAAAGCCCAGCTTTGGTGGTTCATGCCTTCATTCCCTACACTGAAGAGGCAGAGACAGGCTGACCAGACAGCCTAGCCTAGTCATCCAGACCCAATGTATTAGTCAGGATTCTCTAAAGCAGTGGTTCTCCACCTTCCTAACTCAATGACCCTTTAACACAGTTCCTCATGCTGTGGTGACCCCAACCATAAAATTATTTTTGTTGCTACTTCATAGTTGTAATTTTGCTGTTATAAATCATAACGTAAATATCTGATAGGAAGGATGTCTGATCTGTGACCCTTGTGAAAGAGTTCTTCAAAAGAGTTGAGAGCCACCTCTTTAAAGAAACAGGACTGATACAGATAATATATAAACATATATACATATATACACTATATAAATCTGTAAACGTGCTAATGTATATATGTATATCCTACATATATAGAGGGGGGGGATTTATTAGCTAATTGAGAGACTATGATCCAACAATGGCTGTCTCCAGACAGAAAGACTGAAACTCCAGTAGCTGTCCAGCCCACAAGACTGGATGTCTCCACAGTCCTGACCTGGTACTGGAACCCTGGAGAGTTCCTGAAAAGTTGCAAGTCTTCATCAGTTGGAATCCTAAAGAAGTTGGATTTAATACCTGCCTCAGCAACAGGATAGATGAATTTGTCAGTGGGAATGAGGGCAAGCATTCAGAAACTAAGGTTCCCTTCTTCTATGTCCTTTTATGTGGGCTGGCACCAAAAGGTGTGGTCCAGATTTAGGGTGGATCTTCTTGCTTCAAATAATCTAATTAGGTGCACCCAGAAGCTTGAGGTTTAGTTGGCTCTGAGTGTGGTCAAGTTGACAACAAAAATTCGCTATCACCTCCATACCCAGGTTCTTGTAAAAGACCCTATCTCAAAATAAGGTAGACAGCTCCTGAGAAATAATGCTCAAGGCTGAGCTCCAGCTTCCCCACGCACATGCGCACACACCCAGACACGTTCATGTAAATAAATAAATAATCGTGAGGACCAGCTATCCTGGTGTATGCACCAAAGTGGCAAAAGGAGCTTGCCTCAAACAAGGTGAAAGGTGAAGCTAGTCGTGCTAATGGGTACTTTGACTTCCAGACACACATGGTATTCACATATGTTCACACACACACACGACCACATGCACACAGATAACATTCCCAAAGTATTATCTAGAAGAAGAAATTGTCTTCCCCAGAAGATTTCACTGAAGGAAGTCAAATTGGTCATAACATTTTGGTTCACTTCATTAAAAATCTCCCTCATCTCCTAAGATACCTCAATCATATACACTATAATAAATATACACCTACACACACCTGTGAGCATGTATGCGTGCCTGGTACATTTTGGAAACCCATTGGAAACCTCATTTTGGAAACCCCATTTTGGAAACCTCTGGAAAGCCATTGAGAGAGATTCGTACATTTCTCTCAAATGACTTTCAGAGTGAAGGATGCGTCTGTAAGGAGAAGGGACAGAACTCCACTGAGTGTCTCTCCTAGTGTCTCCTCACCACACACACACACATCAACTCTTTCTTGATACTGTCACCCAGGCCACTCCCCCGTGGTGCTCTGCCAATACACAGATTTCAGTATGGCCGCCTCTCAAAAGGAAGTGCTGTTGTTCTTATATTCTGGGACACCTCCATATTCGTAGCTTGCACCCTAACACTCCCCATTCCCAGCAGGACGTGTTCAGCTACCTGGGACGTGGACATGAGACTCACGCTGACTGCCCTTCAGGTCACATCCTGTCTTCATTAAGCCCAGATACTCGGTTAAGCCATTATGGGATGGAACCACACAAAGACTAAAGAACAGAGTGGATCTCACAAGAGGGATTGCAAACAGGAAGTGACTGACAATGGAGTCTATTAAAGGGAGGTGGTAGGATGGAGCAGTGGAGAATGCAGCTTGATGCCAAACCTGGAGACCTGGGGAGTCACACTGTAAGAGAGAACTGACTCTTACCTCCACATACATGCTGTGACAAGTGCATATTCTCTCTCTCTCTCTCTCCCTCTCTCTCTCTCTCACACACACACACACACACACACACATACAGAGTGTTCTGTGCCTCAGTAGTGACTAAAAATATCCCTTTGTTAACCTTGATGTCATTTCATTTTGAGGTGTTGGACTTTGAGTCACAGCCTCACTCCCACCAGCCTGATCCCTGGGGATAGGACTTCTGGGGGCAGCAAGCACCCTGCCTTGACCTACAGAGGCAGCACATGGCTCCATGCTCCCCTCCAGGTCTTCAGGGCCTCTGTTCTGGGACATGCCCAGATGCCATGCCAGCTACATGGGGTGTGGTCTGTCATATGTTCGTCCCGTCATAACTCAGGACTGGGGGCTGGGCGTGGCCATGGGCAGCACTTGACTGCTGGTAGTTGCAAGTTTCTCTGGCCAACTTCACACCCATGTGTAAGGAACAGAAGAGTTACCTGAGAAATCTTTATGCTAAAAATCACTGCTAACCCTGCTTTGGCACAGCACAGATCCATGCAGGCTCCTTAGGTCAAGGACTGTCACATGAATGCAAGGGACTTCAGTGACTCTAGGGCACAGGTCTGATGCATCAGCCTCTGGACATGAGGTTCTGACGCCTTTGCACAGACACCCTTGAACTTCTAAAAGTGACCCCCATTCTCCTGTACAGCCTGCAGATGAGATGCATTTACCCACACTGAATCCAAGCTACATGTGCCTCTGAAGGGCTAGCCTTGCCCTGGGATAAGCAGACAAAACCATGGAGATAGAGAGGCAGCATACTTCACCATTGCTCCTGTCAGTTTCACCCGAAGGAGTCTAATCACCTAACTGGGCTCAGCAGCCCCATGGCGTACACAGCAAAGCAAAGGCAAATATACTCCACAGGCAAGACACGGGCACCATGGCAGGCAAACACCACGCCACCTGGAATGCTACAGAGCACGCAGCCCCCGTGAGCAACAGCAGTACTTTAAATAGATGTAAAGAGACACCCGTGGCGCGCAGAATTACTGAGGCAAAAGGTTTCGCAGAGAGCGTGTGACATAAATCACAGTTCCCTGCACCCAGACAAAGGCACCATCATGGCATCAGGCAGACATGGAACACCCTCTGCACCATGCTCATTGTGCTGCTGTGACAACCAAGGAGCCACTGTGTCCACAATGCCAGGCCCTTCTGCCCGGCTGATCCCTAATTCACACCAGAGGTAGGGGTATAGGGCCAGAGCAGGTGCAGGTAGAGGCTGGTAACCAGGCTTCATCCCTAAAAGTGTAAAGATAAGTCCAGGGCAGCGGGCTCCCAGGACATGGAGGAGACCCAAGAATTCGTGCCCAGTTGTGATTTGGCATTGAAGGCTTTACCGAATTACTCCTCAAAGTCATGGCTGAAATAAAACCCATTTTCCTTTGTCTGTCTCTTTCAAAAGCACATTTCTGGTTCACCCCAAAAGAGAATGTTGGGGCCACAAAGAGGTTAGGAGGGCTTTTAAGCCCAGTCACCTCTAGGAGGACCATGACCTGTCCTTCCCACCCCACAGCCTTTGACTCAACCCCTTTTCCTCTCTCCCTTCTTCTCTGTGTTAGCTTGAGAGCCACTTGGAATGACACAGAATCAAGTGGTCAGCTGTGTTTGTCCCCTGATGTCACAGACCCTCTCTAGAGACCTTTGCATTCTGTCTCTGCCTGTGTCATGCTTTTTCTCTGACCCAGCCCTGTAATGATGGAGACAAAATGTACTACCCCCCCCCCAGGGGAGGGGGGAGCAACCACCTGCAAGGGCCATGAGTAACTAAGCCTCGAACCTAGCGGTAACATAAGAACTAAGCCAGCCATGAGTTTTCCTAACTGCTCATTGGCTGTGTATCCTGCTCACAACGCCCCTCATGTGCTCACCCATGGATTCCTTTAACAACCATGCTAAGGGGCTGGAGAGATGACTTGGAGGTTAAAAGCACGTACTGTTCTTGCAGAGGACCTGAGCTTAGTTCCCAGCATCCACATCAGACAGTTCACAACCTCTTAGTCTCCAGGACTAAGGGGTATCCAACACCTCTAATCTCCTCAGACACCTGTACTCACTTGTATACAGAGAGAGAGAGAGAGAGAGAGAGAGAGAGAGAGAGAATGCACACATTCACATAATTAAAAATAATAAAAATAAATTTAAAAATAAACATGCTTAGGAGTCCTGACTGAAGTTCCACTGGAGACAGGAGAACACAGACTTCTGCCCTCACGAGCAGCCTGACTTGGGTATTAGACAACCATACACACTGAGCCATGTCACAGAAGCATCCAACTTTGCAAGTGTCAAGTTGCGTCTTGGCCTTGTTGGCTGTGCGTGTTATTTATTTATTTTTAATTGCTGTGGTAAAGAAACCTACAGACACAGCTGAAGAAAAGAAAGTTTGTTTTGTCTCACAATTTGTGGGTCCAGAGTTGTCATGGTGGGGGCTTCATAGCATCAGAAGTACAGTGCACTTGGTCACATTGCACCCACAGTCAGGAAGCAGAAGAGAACTGATGCTTATAGCTCTCCATCAGTCAGCCCAGGCCCACGGGGGAGCCACCCATATTTAGGATGGGTCTTCCCATTTCATTTAACCAGGTGTAGAAACACCTTCACGAACCAGTCCTGAGGTTTGTGTCCTAGGTGATTCTAGATCCCATCAGGTTGACAATCAAAATTAACCGTCATTAACCGTCACACTGAGTGTATTAGTCAGGGTTCTCTGGAGTCACAGAACTTATAGGTAGTCTCTATATAGTCAGGGAATTTGTTAATGACTTACAGTCTGTAGTCAAATTCCCCAACAATGGTCAGCAGTATCTGTGAATGAAAACCCGAGGATCTAACAGTCGCTCAGTCCCAGAAGGCTCTCAGGCAAAGAAGATTGAATCTTCCTCCCAATGTCCTTATGTAGGTCTCCAGCAGCAGGTGTGGCCCAGATTAGAGGTGTGTACCACCACACCTGAAACTTGTGTCTTCCAGACTCAAGATCTAGATCACAGGTGAGCCCTCTAATTCTGGATTGTAATTCACTCCAGCTATAGTCAAGCTGACAATCAGAAATAGCCACTACACTGAGGTATCAGAAACCCCAAGCATGCAACGAGCAAGCCTGGATCTAAGCCTAAAGCCTAGAGGAGAGAGTATTACAGACAGCAAGCTTAGAATCGGCAGAAGTCCTAGGACAGAGCAAGCGTGGATGGAATGTGTGACCACAGGAAAATGACCACAGGGCTGAAGAAGAGATAGCAACTCACACCCACACCCATTCTACATCCCTACCCCCACCCAAGCTGAAACAGCTGAGCCTTGTGATGGGCTAAGGACAAGAGAGATCCAGTTCATCTGGAAGTACCTCAACAAAACCTGTGTGCTGAAATGATATGCTTGAGAGGGAAGAAGAAACAGAGGAGAGAGGAGAGCCGTGGGCCGCTGTGAATATTCAGATGAGGAAGACGAAGACAGAGCTGGGAATGCAAAGGTGGGGGTGAGTGGGGAAAATGGAATATTCCAGAAATATCTGTAGATTCCAGGTCTTTCTCCACTCACTCCTGGACACTGACACTGCTGGAACGAGGGCCTCTGATCTCTTGTTTTATACCTAATTGCAAAATTAAGTAAGGTGACTTCAGCCACTGATTAGTTTCACCAGATTTGGGCAGGAGGTCGCGGAACTGTGGTCAAAATGCAGGCCTTGTTTCCCTGGCTGCCCCGCTGCGCAGCAGTGTCTCCAGGGGAGGAGGGACAGGAGCCATCAGGAAGCTTGCCTCTGTTTTCCTAGCCTTCTTTTATTTCTCCATCTACATATAAAGCAATGTGCCTGTGTGATTTTTCCCCTTAATTTTCTTTCTGCCGCCTCATTAGCTGAAGAGCGAGCGCTTGGACACTAATGACATCAACGTGTCAGAGTAATGTGGCAGCCGCCTCTCTGCAGACAGCAAGGAGGCAGCGGAGATTTTTAAACTGTGTTGGCGTAAAAATAATGAAGGCAGCCAGCTGCCTGGCAAACACGAGGGGCACAGTGCTGAGGGGCTGGGGAGGGGCGGGGAGCCCCAGAGAGGTGGAACAGAGGGAGAGACAGAAAATGAATTCCTGGAGACAGGCAATAAGACTTTGTCACAGTCTATGACCCTGGGTGGGGGAAGGGTCGGGAGAAGGGGCGGTGCTTGGCTCTAGGGGAGGGCAGCTCTTTTCTGCCCTGGATGGGGGAGATCTGTGTAACATGCAGTCCCTGGGAGGCCTTTAACGTTTTGGGGTTTTTTTTTTTGGTTTTTTTTTTTTGGTTTTTTTTGTTGTTGTTGTTGTTTTGTTTTGTTTTGCATAGGAATAAGTCTAGGGTTGAAGGAGGGGGTAGCATAGCCTCAGAAAACAGAAATTACCAGAGCGCACCTGAGAAGCAGGAGACTGGGGCTGGGGGCTGGTTTTTCCCATCAGAGAAGAGAATACATGAATGAGAGCTGATGACCCAGGACTGGGACTGGGGACACCAGAAATATCAACAAGTAAAGAGCACCTTGGACAAGGGGCTAGAAGAGGTCGGAAGGTGCTCCTGGGCCAGAGCCCTTCAGCTGCAGCTCAGTCTTTTCTGAAAATAGCTGAAGCTTTGACTCAGTGATGGTCATAGATTGGAAGAAACAGACCAGAAATTCTTACAATGCAAGAAATGGACCAGAGATTCTTTCAATGCAATGTGTGGCATAAGAGATGGCTCAGTGGGTAAAGGTGTTTGCCAACAACCCTGATAACCTGAGTTCAATCCCCAAGAGCAAGAGAAAAAACTATCTCAGGTTGTCTCCAGACCTCTACACACATGCCTGAAGATGTGGGCATGTACAAAGTGAATGGCGTAGTGACAAGGTCATTGTGATGACCGGTCTAGAGAAAGTGGTGGCTCCTGTCTTCTCAAAGATGTCTTTGTAGACAGAAGCAAGAGAAGACAGGAAGGGAAAGAAAAGGGAAGCCTGGGGCAGGGCCTCTCTTCCCTTCAGTGTCTCTATGTTTCCGAAGCCAGGCAAACCTACCAGGGACAGTGGGCAGAGAGCTAGGGAGCAGCAAGGATGTGGAGCAAAGTACATAGGTAGAAACAGGGAACTTAGGTACAGAGCAGCCCAAGGACTCTCCAAGAAAGAGGGGGACAGGAAGAGACCTCAGCGGATGGATGTGTGTCCTATAAGCCACCCTCCACTCTGTTGACTAGACCGAGCATGACCAAGACTTCCTCAAGTGTTCACAGACTTACACCAGGTTCACCTTTATCAAAAAGAGAATAGAGGAGCCAAGGCGAGGGGTCAGTGCTAGGACCACTTGCTCTGCACTCAAGAGGCCCTCAGAACCTACATAAAAATACCCAGATATGGCTGCATGCATGCCTATAACCCCAGCATTTGCAGATCAGGTGTCGGGAGAGAGGCAGATCTCAGGACCACCCTGGCTAGCCAACCCACACTGCAAGATTCCAGTTTAGTGAGACACCACATCTCAAGGCAGTAACTCAGAATTCAACAGAGGAAGACAAAGAATGTGCTCTGCTGACTTCTGCATGCACAGGCACAGGTACTCATGTGCATGAACCACACACCTAAGACTAAAAAGTTGGTGGATCTCCAGAGTCGAGGGACAGAAAAAAAAAAGAGGAAAAGTATAACATCTGAAGAGTAGAGAAAAAATGTGTATCTCAGAAGATGTTCTAGAAGAAAAGCCAAGAGCTGAGTGAAGACAGCTTCTATGACCTGTGAAGGCAGAACAGGCTAAGGGCAGTCAACAGAAGGATCTGACAAGAAACAGGCAGTGGGCACAGACTAAAGTTAGGGTGCTGTTTATTCTGCCTGTGAATCCCCAGGTCCCTCCCTGCTGCTTCCGGTTCTGGTCTGTAACCTGCATGGCAGGAGAGAGGGCTCCATATCAGCTGGTCTGTGCCTGAGGGTTTATGCAGATAATTTAAGGATGGAGGGGGAAGAAGGCATGTTTCCTCCCCACTGGCTCACCCAATCCACACCACCCGTGTCCTCTCCTGACTCAGCAATGGCTTTCCTGGTCCCGGACCCCACCTAGCTCACAGCCTCTGCCAGGCAGGCCCTAGCTTGACTTGCTATCAGGCTCCCGGGATAGTCATGGTCTCTAGACTCTAATGATATCACCTTGATCACTCCAACCCCTGAGATACATAAAGTGGAAGGAGACCAAGAGAAAGTATCAGGCTAAAAGGCAGACTGTAGAGCCAGCCAATAGATCAGCAGTTCTCAGCCTTCCTGATGCTAAGATCTTTTAATACAGTTCCTCATGTTGTGGTGACCCCCAACCATAAAATTATGTCATTGCTACAACATAGCTGTAATTTTGCAACTGTTATGAATTGTTATGTAAATATCTTATATGTGCCCCCCCCCCAAGGGGTTGCAACCCACATAGTGAGAACAGCTGCAATAGATAGTGACATTCAAGATGAGCCTAGAATAAGAAGATCGGGAGCCATATCCAGAGACTTAATAGAAGAAAACTCCTGCGTTAAAGGAATCAACTTTTAATTCAAGGTTAAATGAGTGTTCTTGACAAGCAAAGGACAGAAACATACCTAAGACATTCTAACAGAACTGTTCTTAAAAATACATGGGGAAGAAAATCTTACTAGCTAACCAATCAGAAAACAGATTATTCCTATGGGTATAAGAGACAGGCTGGATTCAGATTTCTCCGCTACAATATCAGCAAAAGACAGTGAAATATCCTCAAGCTGGATTCAGCAATAGACAGTAGCAACAAAAGACAATAAAATATCCTCTAGGTATATTTTTGAGACAAGGTCTCATGTAGCCAAGGCTGGCCTCAAATTTGCTACGTAGTTAAAAACGACCTCTGGTGCAGTGGCACACTTTTGAGGTGGCAGCAGGAGTGTGCCACTATGCCAGTGTTTTGTATGGCACTGTGAATTGAAACTGGGGCACAGTTCTTTAATCCCAGCACTCAGGAGGCAGAGGCAGGTGGATTTCTGAGATTGAGGCCAGCCTGGTCTACAGAGTGAGTTCCAGGACAGCCAGGGCTATACAGAGAAACCCTGTCTCGAAAAACAAAAAAAAAAAAGAAAGAAAGAAACTGAGGCTTCTTGGATGCTAGGTGAGTACTCTACCCAACTGAGCTACATCCTCAGACTTCATCAGCATTTTTTTTTCAATTGAAGAAAACCGTTTATCGTGGGTGAAGGAACACACACATACAGCAGACACAGAGAGAAAGAGACTCTCTGCTCATGAAGCTGAAAAAGCCCTCAACATATTTTAAAGGAAACGTCTGGACACTAAGACTATCAGACAGAGGCAAGGTAGCTTTCACTGGATGCCAAAAGAAAAGTACTTCCAGTTGTGAACGGCTCAGAAAACATATCCTTTGATCCTTTTTTTATTAAGAACAACAAAAAAAAGTATTCCAATTCTATTATTTATTCAGCAGATACATATGAACACCAGTTAGGTGCCAGAGAGATGCTAGGTACTGTGGATAGATGGGTGAGCAGATCAGAGAGTGCTATTCTCCCTTTCTCGGGGATCCTGCAGGGAAAAAAGATATTGTTAGCCATGAGTGTAATAAGTCCAAGGACCACAAGGACCACGGAGAGTGTCTCCTCAGATAGTGTTGTGTCTCAGGAGATCACAGAGCGCTACAGAGGGAGCACACACACATGCGCACACACGCGCGCACACACACACACCATGGTGAACTATGAGAGGATGCAAAGCAGGTGAGGTAAAGAAGGTTTTCAAAAGCAAAAAATGAAGTGAGGCACAGTGGTCCATGCCTGTAATCCTGCAGTTGGGAAACTGAGGCACGGGACTGCAAGTTGGATATCAGCCTAGGGTAGCCAGTAAGATCCTATCTCAAAACAAGAGGGGAAAACTAAGAAAATCACATGGGCCAGCAAGAGGTCTCAGCAAGGCTCTTGCCAACAAGCCTGGTGACCCAAGTTCAAACCCTAAGACACATCAAGTAGAAGGAGAAAACTAACTTCTGGCTAGATGTCTTGTGACCTTTACCCACATCACTGGCACACATACACCCACATATGTACACAATAAATGAATACAGATATCTTTAATTAAGAGAATTCTATGTGATCTTTTTAAATGATACTCCTTGGCCTCAGAGTTAGTAACAAGGATGGTGTCAGCTGAAGCTGGTCAAACAGGTACTGGGAAATATTCCCCCATCAGTGTCTTCAGTATGAGGCTGTGCCCACTAATCTTGGGCCAGCATGTAGCTCTGCAACCCCTTCCATCAGAACTTCTAGCTTTATTTTATTATTAGAACTGACACAATCCTCTGTTTCTATACTGACAGTTTTGGTTGGTTGGTTGGTTTTGGTTTTTCGAGACAGGGTTTCTCTGTATAGCCCTGGATGTCCTGGAACTCACTCTGTAGACCAGGCTGGCCTCAAACTCAGAAATCAGCCTGCCTCTGCCTCCCGAGTGCTGGGATTAAAGGCGTGCAGCACCACTGCCCAGCTTTACACATTTTTTTTTTAATATACTGACAGTTTTATGGAGGAGAGAAGCAGAGTGGGATGTAGCTGTGGGTTCAGAGTGGGGAGGAGTTAAGTTTGGTGGCCTTTGAACCGAAACTTGAAGGCAATGAGGAAATCAGCTGTGCGGAGGTCTGGGAACAAGCAATCCAAAGGAGCAGTCAGTTTGTGACCCGAGACTGGTGCAGCCTGAGCTCTGTGTAGAGTAACAGGGGACCAAGGTGGACCTTCATGGTGGTCGAGATGATGAAGGCGGAAGACTGGCAGGGGCTCTGAGGGACACCTTTGCAACTTTGGCCATTGGTAATGTCTGTAGAGCAATGGCACCACTGACTGTTTCATAAGATTTCCCCCACCCTGCTGCCATGATAAAAATAAATAACTAGACAAGGAGAACAAGTTGGAATGCTGACACGGTGACCCACATGTGTCTAAGGAAGCACTCTGATTCCTGGTGGACCTTGAAGGCAGAACTGTGAGCGCTTCTCCACACCGACTTTGGAGAATGAGAGACATGGAAAGTCAAGGCAACCCCAAGACTGTTCGAACGATGGGCATGCCATCAACTAAGATGGACCAGGGCCAGGGCAGCAGGCAGCAGTGTGCGCACCAGGGAGCCTAGCTCAGTGCACCCAGGCTAGAAGGAAGCCATTGGATATTCAAGCCCGGAGTCTAAGAGAGTGAGATTCAAGTAACCCAGAGAGCAGTGGTGTGGAGATGGTATGGAAAGCCAAGAAAGTGGGTGAGGGACAGCAGAGAAGAGGTGGGGACAGGAATGAACAGAGAAACACCCGTCTCTGAAGAAAGAAGGAAGGAAGGAAGGAAGAGAAAGAAAACCAAACCATGGAGACGAGAAAAGAGCCCAGGAGGGAGGAGAGTACGGGAGAGCAAGAGGATGAGAAAACATTCAGAAGATGACAGTTTCTGCCCCACCCCCACCCCTGCTGCCATCCTGAGTGTGGAGCACTGGCGGCCATCCCTCCCCGGAGTTGTGGGAAAATGGTCTCTCTGTCTTCTTAGCACCTCTCAACACTCACTCCTTGTCTTTTGTTTTGACCCTAGTTTTATTTATTTATTTTTGATACTTTCTTTACATTTCAAATGTTTCCCCCTTTCCAGATCTCCCCTTTGGAACCTCCCTATTCCCTCCTCCTCCCCCTGCCTCTATGGGGGTATTCCCCCACCCACCCACCCACCCTTTCATGTTGCCGTTCATCACCAATAGGAGTCAGGACAGGAACTCACACGGGGTAGGAATCTGAAGGCAGAAGCTGCTGCAGAGGCCATGGAGGGCTGTTCCTTACTGGCTTGCTTCCCCTGCCTTGCTCAGCCTGCTTTCTTATAGAATCTAGGATATTAGCGCAGGGATGGCACCACCCACGATGGCCTTTCCCCCTTGATCAGCTGGATCTCATGGGGACATTTCCTCAAGGGAGGCTCCCTTCTCTGTGATAACTCCAGCTTGTGTCAAGTTGACACACAAAACCAGCCAGTATACCTCTAAATAAAATCAATCCTGCTGCTCTTCCACTCAGACACCTCGAACACGACTGTGCCTGGAGTACAGGGCGGGGCTTCTCATAGTGCATGGTGGTGTTCCTCATAGTCTTCCCCTGCCCGTGGCCTTTCACGTCTCTTCACTAAATTTCTCTAAAATGGAGATGGCATAGCAAAAAAACACAGGTGATTGTCATCCCAGAGAAGTTAAAGTAAAATGTGCTAATAGCCATAGCGGAGATTGAAACATGGCATTATTACCTGTGACTAAGTGCCAGGCTTTGACAACATCAAAGGCATGCATTGGCACCTGCTGCTGACAGTGTAGTTCAGCAGCAGGGCCTTCCCCTGGCATTGGGCCTGGATTTGAATCCTAAAAAACACTTTACAAAATTATTGTGTCTTCTTAATCCCAATGATTGTCTACTTTTGAAATTCTTCCCAATAACCCAGAGGATTAAAATTTTATGATCTGGGGACTGGAAAGATGTCTCAGGGGTTAAGAGTACTGGCTGTTCTTCCAGAGGTCCCAGGTTCAATTCCCAGCTACATCGTGACTCACAGCTGCCTGTAACTTCAGATCTAGGGGATCTAACAACCTCACATGACATGCATGCAAGCAAAGCACCAATGTATATGAAATAAATAAATAATTATTTTAAAAAAAAAAAAAGAAGAAGAGGAGGAGGAGGAGGGCTGGAGAGGTGGCTCAGCAGTAAGAGTACTGACTGCTCTTCCAGAGGTCCTGAGTTCAATTCCCAGCAACCACATGGTGGCTCACAACCATGTGTAATGGGATCCGATGCCCTCTCCTGGTGTGTCTGAAGACAGCTACAGTTGTACTTGTATACATAAAATAAATAAATAAATCTTTTGAAGAAGAAGAGGAAGAAGAGAAAGAGGAGGAAGGGGAAGAGGAGCAGGAGGAGGAAGAAGAGGAAGAAGAAGGAGAAGAAGAGGAGGAGGTGGGGGGGAGTGGTGGTGGTGGTGGCACATAATGAGATACTACCTTCAAAATCAAACATAAATTAGGAATAAGGCTGCAAAAATGCTTATCTGTCCAGAAAATAGTGCTCACTATTCTTCAAAAGGACCCAGGATCAGTTCCCAGCACCCATGTTTGACTTCTCACAATCCTTTGCAACTCCTGCTCCAGGTGATCCGGTGCTTGCTTCTGGCTTCCTCAAGCCACGTGGAGCACAGAACCTCATGCAAGCACACACATATACCTAAGTAAAAAGTAATCTTTTTTTTTTTTTGACAGGGTCTCACTATGTAGCTCTGGCTGTCCCAGCACTCACCATAGCTCACAGAACTCACAGAGCTCCTGCCTGCTTCCACCTCCCAAGTACTGGGATTAGAGGCATGCGCCACCACACCAGGCTAAAATACACACATACACTCACCCAGATACACAGGCACCCCATTAAAATAAAGCTAGATCTTTAAAAGTCAATCAATAAAAAGAGTCCTATGGGGATTGTGAAGTCAAGTGTAAGGATCATGGCAAGTGGGAAGTCAACAACAGGAAAATGAGTCCCCTCTCCCCACCCCTGCCACTCTTTCTTTCCTGACACTAAAAAACTGAGGTGGGGAATTTGGACCACAATCCTCAGGCCACACTGCCCATGGAACTGCTTTCATTTGCTCTGAGCAGCTCTGCAGAGGCAGGGGGGTCTGTCGCCTGTCAGCATCCCCCAGCCCACTCCCAACTGTTAAGCCTCAGCCCTGAGTGCACAGGTAGCCATCCAGAGGATGTAGACTTCCTGGAGGAGCCACTGGCTTCTGGACCTGGTGGGTCAGCTCACTGACAACACTCATGTTCTGGAACTGTTGTGTGACTTGGGCCTTTGAGGTCACAGGGCCAGGAAGTAGCAAACATGAAATGCAAGAGCATGCCTGTATTGCCAGCCTTTTCCCCTTGGAACCCCAAGCCCCTCACCCTGCATCCTGCTTCCCACTTTCCCCAGGTGCTGAGGACATGTGCACAGGTGCCTGCTGTCATTGAAGTTCTGTTCAACTCCTACACTCAGCTCCGAGTGTCTGAGTCCTGGCGGGAGGCCATCCCTGAAGAAGTATACCAGGTGAGATGTTACCTCCATCCCTTCCTCTGATGCTCCTTTCTCACTTCTCTGTCTGGAGTTTGGCACTCAAACCCAGCGCCTTAGTTAGGGTTTCTGTTGCTATGACAAAACACTGTGACTACAAAGCAAGTTGGAGAGGAAAGGGTTGATTCAGCTTATACTACCACATTGCGGTTCATCACCAAAGGAAGTCAGGACTGGAACTCAGACAGGGCAGGAACCTGGAGGCAGGAGCTGATATGGAAGCCATGGAGGAGTACTGCTCACTGGCTTTCTCACCATGACTTGCTCTGCCTGCTTTCTTAAAGAACCCAGGATGCCAGCCCAGGGATGGTACCACCCACAGTGGGCTGAGCCCTCCCCCATTGATCACTAATTAAGAAAATGCCTTACAGCTGGATCTCATGGGGGCATTTCCTCAATTGGGAGCCCTATCTCTCTGATGACTCTAACTCGTGTCAAGTTGACATAAAACCAACCGGTACACCCAGGAAGTAAAACATCTGAAGAAGGAAGACAGGGAAGTTGAGGGGAACAGTTGATGATCTGTGGGCACTGCCTCTATGGAATCAACCAACCATAGGTCAAAATATGGGAGGTAAATTGGCTCTCCCCCAAAATATGCAGGCCTTCATCATTTATTATTGTCTAAACATCACAGCAATTGCTGTGTACAACAATCCTACACAGCATTTACATTGTTGTAGGCATTGTGGGTAATCTAGAAAGATTGAGAGTAAACAGGAGGAATGCGTATGTTTCACACAAACGAGACTGCAATGCATAAGAGACTTACTTACCCATCTGTGCGTTTTGGCATCTTGAGGTTGTGGAACCTCTCTGTTGACACCAAGGAACCATGGTGAAATGCTATTGAACACGAGAAACCAACCATCACCCCATGACAGCTTGCAGAATACTGGAGCTCAGAGGGCCAGCATGCAAGAAAGGAGACCTTGAAGCTGCAGATTCTGGCTCCTTTTCAAGGCATGCCCCCTGGCCCTGTGTAGGAACTGCAGATTATGGCATGTGACCTACAGTACTGTGAGCATTACATCTGCCTGTGACTGAGTCCAAAGGTGGCTCCAGGAGGGAAGGGAGAAAACACTCCCTTACAGAAGTTCCCAGAAAACATCCCCTGGGGTCTTACTGCACATATTAGTGAATACCTTACAAAGCCTTGAGCTGGTGGGCTGGGGCAGGGTTCCCAAGCCTACTGCTGCACAGAGACAGCATACCTGGTCTGCTTCAGATTGATGGGGTCACAGAGCTGCAGGGCTGCTGGGCCAGGAGCAGGGCAGAAAGGGATTGGAAGAAATCAGCCCCAAACCATGTCCCTCTGATCCAGTGCCAACTTTACTTTAGAAAAGCGTGTCACCCCTCTAAGTGGAGGCCAGGCAGGTCTCAGATGACAGCCTTTTCCCTCTGCTGTGTCTCTCTGGCACCCATGAGCCACAGATGGCATGAACCACCAGTGGTCCTGCCGGGAAGAATGTTAGTTCCAGACACCACCTCACTCCCCCTCACCTTTCTTTCTAGATGTACAAGCCTTTCTACAGGTCTCTCTTCGCCTTGGCACACACCCCGCGCTGCCTGCAGCATCTTTGCCGCTGTGCTATTCGAAAACTCTTCAGCAAGGAGTGCATTCACCTTGTGCCCCGGCTCCCGTTACCTGAGACCCTGCAAAATTATCTGCTTTTGGAGCCAGAGGGTGTTTTGCGTTGAAACCACAGCCTTGGGGCTCAGGTTCTTCTCTGCATCTTCGCCTTTCTGCAGAGACTCAATGTGAGGGACCGCACCCTGGTATGGGAGTGCGTATCCACCCCCTTCTATCTCCCAAGTAACCAGGAAATCCACAGACACACAAGCCTCAAGTACACCTTGACATGGAATTGGTAACTATTACTATAGCTGGCAAACACTAGCTACTCTTGCAGAGGACCTAGGTTCGATTCCTAGCACTTACCTGGTTGGGCATAATCATTCATAACTCCAGTTCCAGGGCTTCCAGGGACCTCTGTGGGCATTGCATGTACGTATATGCATGCAGGCAAAACATTCATGAAATAAGGTAAATAAATGTTATTTTTTCATACCTATAAAATCTTCTGTCTCTTGGTTGTTTATGAGGAACACAAAGTTAGTGGCACAGAAGCTGCTGTCAGAAAGTACCCTAAACCAAAGTCAGACTAAGAGATAATGAATGGTTTCCAAGGTGTACTTCCAGCCCCCGTGGGTCAGCAGCATGGGGACTTCTTCCCTGGGCTATAGACTCTCGGGCTTGTAGGAGAGGATCCCATACCTTCTGGAGCCAAGCCACTTGGAGGGGAACTGTGCCCAGAGCATAGCAGACGCCCTGCTAGGAGGACACCCACTCCAGGGTCAGATACACCTTCAAGGGGCCCATTGTGCTTGCAAACACAGGAGAGTCCAGCACTCTCAGGACACCGGAGGATGGTAAGTCAGACCTTGGTCACTTAGGTGTCTTCTGCCTGAAACTGTCTTTCAACCCTTGTTGGTGCCACTCTGGTGCATGTTGGCAGAAGCACATGGGCTGGGAAGTACCTGAGCTTAGACTGAGCACCACACAGCGAGAGATGTCAGAACATCAAGGCCTGCACACCCTTATTCGTACATCCTTTGTTCTGAAGCTTCAATATAGGGAACCTTGCTGACCCAAAGGGACAGCCCCTCCCATGGCTAGCCAGTCCCTGTAGAGAGAAAGTAACTCTGCTGACCATGCTTGCCCTGTGCAAACTAAGTCACCCCAGGGCCCACACACAGTCAACCTCCTTTGTTAGACTCTCACATGACCTCTCTATGACCAGCAGCCAGATACCTAGAACGAAATGCTCTGAGCAGGAGGCAGAGGCAACTATGGCAAATAATAGGCCCAAGGCCTGTTTCTCTTTCCTTGTCCCATCACACCTCCTGACTAAGCCTAATACCACTGGGAGGCTCCCTGGTGGGAGCACCTTCTTGTAATGGTCAAGACTAAACTGTCTATTCAGTGGCAATGGTGTCCTTACCTTGTTTATTGTTTGTTTTTTCTTTCTTTCTTTCTTTCTTTTTTTCATGATGGCATTGGAACCCAGAGCCTTTCATACCTTTGGCAAGGGCTCTACCTCTGAGCCATATGGTAGCCCCACATTTGAAAGCAAGAACTCTTCATGACCACCTTCTAGAGCCAAGCAGAGTGGCCCCTTTTCTTTCTAATTACAGCTAGAAGGAGATGCTCTGAGGCGAACCTCGGAGTGGATGGGCACACACGCTCCTATTGCTACAATGTGTACAATGTGTGAAGGGAATTCAGACCTCAGCACAATAAGGGATGTCTCAGTAAAGCCCACAGGGAAAATAAGAACAGGGACTAAGTAGAATCCACCCGTTGAGAACGGCCATCATAAAGGACATAAGCTGGATGAACCTTGGTGGGCTGTCACATGTCATCATAAGTGTCCCTTAGGGACTGGTAAGACAGCATCTTCCAGCTCCTTTGGATGATCTGACCTCATCTTGCCCTTTGTTATCTGTCCAACAAATGAGTAAACATTGCTTCAAGATTGCATCCAGATGACTCTCCCCCACCCCTCCTACTAGACTTCTAGAAATCTCCATGCAAAAAGGAAATCTTGAACAAAGGCAAGAGTGCAGGAAAGTGCCGGGCACAATGGAGGGAGATCAGTTCATCCTCTCCAAGGGATGGTCTTATACACGGCAGCTAGAAGTAGATAGTTCCAGAGAGAGTTAGGGACAGACCAGGAGACCATGGTCAGTGCCTTCAAGGAATCAGAACTTCATTAAACAGACATGAGGAACCAGAGAGCAGGTGAGGAATTGCAGTCCTGTGGGAAAACTGGGGTGGCTGCTTTGTCCTGGGATGGAATTCAGTACACTGGACAGTGATGAGCAGCCCTCGGTGAAAGCCTAGTGATGGGTGGATTCAGCGCCAGGCACCCTCACGGAGCAACAAGAACAGTTACTGCAATTTGTTTAAGTGCACCCCTCTTACTAGGTTAGGGGTGGTGAGATACTGGATGGAAGGCAGATCTCCAGCAGCTTTAGAATCAATCTGGCAGTCAAGAGCATTCTGTGCACTTGGATTTCTCCACTAATATGTTACATGTCTCTGCTGGTCCTAAGTCTCACTGCAGTGCAGAATTCAGCCCAGATAAAGAATTCAACAGATACTTCTTCCTATTCCTACAAATAATATTAGAGGATCAACCCCAAATAATATCAGCCCTGGCAGTGAGTCAGAAGCCCAGGCCTCATCAAATTCTGAAAACAAGAGCCAGAGCTTGTCCTCTCTGTGGCAGTCTCCTCAGCCACCCTCTCCATCCCACACCACCTTAGAAAACGCTCACATGTCGCTCTAAACTATCATGACATCCACCTGTCTTTGTTAGGGTTTCATTGCTGTGAAGGGACACCATTACCAAAGCAACCCTTATAAAAGAAAATATTTAACAGGCGCTGGCGCACTTTCAGAGGTTCAGTCCCTTATTGTCACAGTGGGAAGCATGGCGGCGTGCAGTCAGACATGGTGCTGGAGAAGGAGCTGAGAGTTCTACATCTTGATCTGAAGGCAGCAGAAGGGGGTTTTCTAGTTTCAGTTTGGTGTGTGCTTGGGTTTTGTTTTCTTTTTCTTCTGACAGTTATTCACTTGTTGAACTGGGTTCTTGAAAGTCTGCTAGAGGCCGAGCTTGGGCTCAGATACATCATCAGTCAGGTAGATTTGGTGTTTGCCTGGCTGCCCATGGACCTCATAGCCAAATAGCATTGGGCAACTTGCCCTACGCCAGCAGGTCTCAACCTTTGGGTCGCAATCCATTTGGTGATGGAACGACCCTTTCACCAGGGTCACCTAAGACCATCGGAAAACACAGATATGGTTCATAACTAGCAAAATTACAGTTATGAAGTAGCAATGAATAGAACTTTATGGTTGGGGGTCAGGACAACCTGAGGAACTGTATTAAAGGGTCTCCGAATTAGGAAGGTTGAGAACCACCGTCCAAGATTTTCTGGAGCCGTTTGGGCAAGGAAAGAACTCTGTGATACCCTACTCCCTCCAGCTACCTCCCCCTCTTTCTCTTTGTTGAGCATGGAGGGCTAACGCGTTCCTGACATGCAGTGACTTCACTGCATCTATGACCTCTAGCCAAACCATCTCAGTTAGCATAGACCCATGTGTAGCCATGACATCCCTAAACTAACCCTCCAGACAACAGGGAGTTTTCTCTTCTTCCACGTGACCATTGAAGAACATGACATCACAGCTGCAGGAAGATGGTCAAGGAAATAAGCTGTCAATCACCTGGGTTCTCCTAGGTGCTATGACACACAAAAAATATTCCAAATAAATACTATGCCTGTATGTATAAATGAATCCATAACAACTACCATGGCTGTTTGGCACAGACTCAGTCACCACCCACATTAAGTGGAATTCACGCATGGTCTCCCAGAGTTGAATGATGCTAGGCATTTGCTTTGTTTTAGCAAAACATAACTGGCATGAATTTTTTGATGGCTATTACAAGAAAGGAAAGAGGACCAAGAGGAGGAGGAGGAGGAGGAGGAGGAGGAGGAGGAAGAAGAAGAGGAAGAGGAGGAGGAAGAGGAGGAGGAAGAAGAAGAAGAGGAGGAGGAAGAGGAGGAGGAGGAGGAAGAAGAGGAGGAGGAAGAGGAGGAGACCTAAAACAGGAAGAACAGGGAGGCAAGGAAGAGGGACTATCATTCACTTGAGATAAACTTCTAAGACCAAGCTCCTGTAGGGCGAGGCCAGTTCAGCTTGCTTCTCCTCCAGCAAACAAAACACACCCTGGTTGATTATTATTATTATCATCTCTTCTTTCCCCTTCGTTACAGTTCATAATCAACACAGTTTTTCTAGAGTATAGAACATAACATCAGTTCTATACGCCTAACATTTGTTTTTTTTTTATTTTATTTCAAATGACTTATTTCATTTTTCAATTATACGTATGTGTGTCCTGGTACCAGTGACCCCGGAAGCCCCAAGGTATTACATCATCTGAGGCTGGAGGTACAGTTGTGAGCTGCCTGATGTGAGAGCTGGAAATTAAGCTTGTATCGGCTCCAAGAACCATGCATGCTCTTGACCTCTGTCTCTCTCTCCAGCCCCCTAACACTGGGTTTTCAATGGCATATTTACATGGTTTCAAATTCATATGGAAAAGATCCTTTTATTTGCTACTTGCATAAAACGGAGAAAAAAGGCACAGCTTTATCTGACTTCCATCAACTACATCTGGTTGCTTCTTGTTATTTGACCACGTTGAATTCAGAAACACACGGGCCAGGCTTTCCTCTGCCGTGAGCCCTGAGGAGGTGGGCCTCTGCAGGTGTAGCATCCCCTGGATGGAGGGAAATGGTCACAGCTGGATCTCGACACAGTCCAGAGCCCAGGGACAATTAGTATACAAGCAGGCACTACGAGATACGCTCATTTGGAATTCTGGGTGCAGCATTAGGCATCTTGGTAGAGTGTAAGTGTCAGTTTAATTTAAAGACAGGTAATAATCATGGATTCCACATGAACTGCAGAGAAATGACAAGCACAGGCCCTGTATATCTAAGGGGCCCTGCTAATCTCAGCAACTGTGTATAATCAAATTCCCAGCCTCTGAGTTAACCCTCGGGCCCATGCTGGGGGTGGGGAGGCAGGCTGTTGAACTTGTGCAGAGAATACCTACGCACTATAGAATTACTACTCCTGAAATACGGGCTTGGAGAACCATCCAGTTGACTCCAACCACCCAGCCCTCCTAATCCACTAAGGGGCACCTAACAAGTTCTTTGGTCCCTAGAACCTGGGATGCTAAGTGATTTTGGCTATTAAAATCTGCTCCAAGACCATATAATAGGCTAGGAATATTGATCTTTTATCCCATTGCTTCAAAGATAAATTAGAGGGCAGAGAGATGACTCAGTGGTTAAACCCAGGCTGCACTTGCTGAGGACCTGTTTAGACACCAGCACCATGTCTGGTCGTTCACAACTGCCTGTAACTCCAAGGCATCCCAGGCTCTCTTCTGGACCTCTAGGACCATCTGTCCTCGTGACACCACACTTACATATAATTAAACATAAAAATAAATCTTCTTTTAAAGATAAATTATTTCTTTAGGAAAATTTTCCAGGTGTAACTGCAAAGTCCCAGCATTTCCGTTCTAGTCAACACACCATCTTATCGCCAGGACTTAAGCATCATCTACCCATATCAAAATATTTGGAAAACTATAGGATTCGTCTTGAATGCTCCGGTCTTTCAATGATGCCATACACATTCAATTGTTTTAGTTAAATTGCTACACTGAAATAAGCCC